>CM039729.1:39601600-39732475 GCA_022539455.1 Dendrobium nobile | reverse complement strand
ATCTTTTATTGCAAACCTTTAGGTGTGCACATTAGATGTCACACCATATATATATAATATATATATATATATATATATATATATATATATATATATTATATATATATATATATATATCTAGAGATATTGATCTCTATATTTAATTTCCTTTATGGCGGGACCTTTTAGCTGTGGATTCTTGGATATGCATCTAAGTGTCACATACGGATGCTCACTATACATATCATGACTCTTCTTTACTCTACCGTCATAATTAATATTTGCTTTTACCTCTATCAGGGCCTTTCAATAACGACTTTTTGGACATAGGGACCAAGCGTCAAGTCTTGATGTTCACTGTATATAGCTCAATATTATCATTATAATTTTTGTTGCTACAATTACATTTAAATGACTAGCCAAAGATGGAAATAGAAACAATTCTCTAGTGGATTCGTTAGAAATTTGTGGGCTCCACAAATTCCATTTTGTTTGTGTGATCCCGGCCTCTCTAGGCCATCGGTCATTTTTTTTTTGAGTGTATGTGTAATGATGACGACAGAAAGTTTTAACTATATTAGGTTCCAGGTGAATTTTTAGAAGGCAGATTAGGTTTTAGATAAGACACTACCTAGTGATTTCACCCTCATTTTTTGAGGACTTTATGATCTGAGTTCTAGTTTCCTATAGGCACAAGCCCCTATAGTTAATTACCCCTCATGATAATAGGAGAGAACTTTTGATTAAGTTTAGTTATTAAAGCGGTCACATAGGTTATGAACCTATCTATTTTATAATAGCAATAGTTTTATGGTTTGAATTTTGAATTTCAATTTTGAAATTTGAAATTTAGAGTTTATCACCATAACCTTAAAATTGGTGGTGGGAGAAATGAAGAAGAGCCCGACCAAGATCCCATGGTTTCGCCGTCTCGCGTTGTCTTGTTCCCTTATCTACTTAGTTAGAGGAGGTAGTCAACCCAACCTGACAGAAGGCACCTTATCGATAGCCATTGGTTGCTTCCTCTAAGAATCCACCTTGTAGGCCTAGGTTGGTGTTTATCTAAGGGGATAGATCTAAATCCACTTTAATTGATAGAGGGCGTTATGCCTTTCAAAAATACCCTATGATTCATAACTCAAGGATTTGATGCCGTTAAGAAACTTATGGGCTTTGACCGTGATCGTAACGTAATGGTTCCATTTTGCAGCAAAACCACTCGATCAGAGGGCATGTGTCATGTCCCTGTTGGTAAGAGACTATTTTAGGATGAATCAAAGTGATAAACCCGACATAACATTCTCTCTTTGTGAGATATAGTTAATTTGAAATTTATCACCCCCAAAAAATGGTTGTGGGGAGGTGGATTGGTTTTAGTTTTAAGTTTTTAGGTGATAGATTTTAATTCAAGAATTTGGGATTTTGTTTGATTTGAGATTTGACCCATCTGGTTGAGATTTTCTATCAACGCGGCCATCATCGGGGTAATAATAAGGTCACTTATTTTGGTAGAATTTTGTAGGTATTTTGTACTTCAAGTCATGTCAACTCGAGTCCTTTCAAGGAGGAGGATAAAACTTGAATATTTGACCCGCATAACATTCTTAAATTGTTAGATTTGAGACATAGATATGATGATTTTGTAGCATTTGACCCTATGCAGCATTCTTGATCATTAGAGTTTATACTTTTAACATGTTGACTGAAGCCCATGATGGTGTATTTAGTTTCAGCATAGAATGTGCATTTGACCTTACGCAGTAATATCATTCATTAGCATTTAAAAATTTATTGCATTTGTCGGAGCACATATAGCATTGTAACATTTGACCCTACGTAGTATTCTCGACAATTGGTGTTTGTATTTTTAATACGTTGACTGGAGCACATGCATCATGGATTTAGGTTATAAATATAGATTGATAACATATAAAGGCTTGCTTTTATTATTGCTGTTGTTGTAGACATTAATACAAAAATTTCATAAAAGTAAAATAAAATTTATAACTCTATATTTTACTCAACTTTATCAGATTAAATCAAACTAATTCCAATAGAAGAACATTGAACAAGTGATAATACTTTTTATAGTAGATATAATTTAAACACCAAAGTACAACTGATCAAAGATTATCGATCTTCTAATGTTGAAGTTCCATTATAACCAAACTTAAAGTAGATGGAGGAAACTATCTATATGACACATGTGCGCCTGATCTAGATGACTGAATCATAAAGATCAATGCACAGTTGCCCTAACATTAAAACTTTGAGAGTCAATATTGTTAGAGATACATAATGTCCTCTTTGAAAGCATCCCATACAAATGAATCTCAAAATTGTGATGGAAGCACCCAATAAAAAATAGTTAGTCGTCTATATAGTAGGAACTAATCTTAATCATTGACAAATTTAACATCGACTTACAAAATAAAGTTGCCTACAAAAACCCGATAATGATCGTATTGAAATTGAATCTTAATTGGAGAGAACCCATATTTTAAATTAACCCACAAAATTGTAATAAAGTTAAAATATTTAAAAGTGATTTTAGCATTACCTCGATAAAGGATGTGTTGAATTTGAATCTAAACTTGAGCGGTCCACCAAATTTTCAAAGAAATATCCCCAAATTTAAAAGTTACTCATATATGTAATTAATCATAGAATATACTTGATAGGACACAAAACTTTTGTCAAGTAAGGTTGACTTAAATGTGTCTTACGACAAACACCCACATCAAGTTTATAAGGAACCATTGCACGAAACAACTTATGGCTACCAATAAGGATCATTCAGTTAAGTTGGGTTGCTATCTCCTCTGACTAAGTAGACTACGGGCATGATAGCTCGAGACGATGGAACCAATGAGATCTTGATCAGACTCATCATCATTCCCTTATCACCCAATTTAAGTGTATGGTGATAAATTTGAAAACCCTAACCATCCTAAAACTTCAGCTTCCAAAACCTAAAGTTTTGCTCTATATGTTAAGTACCTAGTGCCTATATAACAACTAGCTTTAATTGAAAGTTCTCTCTCGATATCGAGGAAGGTAATTAACTATAAAGACTTTGCCCCTATGAGAAACTATAACTCACATCATAATATCCTGCTGAAATGACAACAAAATCTCTATGTAGGGTCTTATATAAAATACAATATGCCTTGTAAAAATTTATCATGGAAGATCAATCTCCTTAAAACTTTTTCTATCAAAAAAATGGAGTACGGAGAGGTTGGAGCACAAATTTTCAGAGCCCACAACAATATTTAAAAATACCACACACTATATCAAGAATGCTTTGACAATTTAAATACATGCAACATATAAGTTAACAATCATTTAAAGTATTTTTATTTCCACTTATAATCATAATACAATAAAAAGATCAATATTCCTTATATGATGATCTCCAGCTTTTCATTTTCGAGAACAAACAAACAAAAAGAAACAAATAGTCTCAAAGCACAATCCAACCCTTAAATGATAATGCTTACCTTTATATAAACCATTGAAAGTATCTTGACAATCATGCAACCAGGCATTTAGTTGTGAGGAAATAATTGGGGAAAAGCATATCCTTATCCATGAACATTGACAAGCTATGAATTCAAACATGATTTAATGCTAATTCACTAATATAAGAAGCAAGTTTAATATTGAAAAACAATGAAAGTGGCATACTTCTACTACATTGTCAAAGTCATAAACAAATACATCATTAAATGATAAGTTCATTCCCATATATTCTAGAAGCACAATCATGTGAGGAAAATCATGACGATAAAAAGCATAGGAAATTATCTCTAATCTTAAATATAATAATCCTTTCTTCACAAGGAACTACTCAAAAATCATGTAGTTTGATGTACTCCTTTATAATGCCAATCTAAAATCTTAATGATCATGATCTAGTTGATTCACTACTCCCAAGCTATAAGAAAGTGTAAATAAATTTACATTTAAATTAATAATACAAGAAATTGATAGACTTGCATAAATTATTTAGCATGAACAGACTTTAGTTGATTTAATATATGTTTATTTAGACATTATGAAAAATTTTATAATACTATTATTATACACATTTATGATTTTTATAAAAAAAAATTTGCTATTTCAACATTAATATTAAATAGAATAAAAAAATCTATCAACACTATTATAAGGTGGCTATAGCAGTAGTTTATATAACATCTACAATTATATTATATTACAATAGTTTTAAAGGCTGTGAATTTTAAGTGGTTAAAATTGCTATGATTAATTTGATCATAGCAACAATTCTAGAAACCACTTCAAGCTACATGATGTCATTATTTCATTTTTTTAGTAGTAACATTTCACATATATCATAACCTTAAATATATGCAATTTGTGGCAGATACCAAATTCAATGAGTCATTGTAGTAAATTTCTACTCTTCTTTTGTATATTTAATATTTTAATACTCATGAGTAATGCTTAATGTTATTGTGTCAATTTTGAATGTGTTTGACATCTGATTTAGAAGTAAGATACCAAGTATTTTTTTTTGTCATCTATTTTAGTGTATAATGTTGGCCATTAAAAGAGAAGCATAATATTATTAAGCATTATAGAGATGAGGATGATTATGTGGATGAATGGCTTTACTTTTAGAGACAATATATGAAATGATCATATACGTGAAAATATTGGAGTAATTCCAATTGAAAAAAAGAATAGAGAGAGTCACCTTAGATGGCTTGGTCACATAAAATGATGGCCTTCCAATGACCTGATTAGGAGAGTAGATGATTAGATTTAACTTATGTTAAGAAAGGTAGAGGTAGACCTAAAAAGCTTGGTCAGAAAATATTAGAATGACCATTTTTATGAGATTTAAATGAGAATTTGACTCTTAACATAACACAATAGAGGAAATAATTCATTTAGCCGACCAAACGTACTTGGATGAAGGCTTGATGTTGTTGTTGTATTCTAAGTGTATTTCTTCAACGAAGTTATTGCAATTGTATATCTACCTTATTGTAAGATTTGTGCTAGTCTAAAAAAAGGTGATATTATGGGGGAATACAAAAAATGGGATATTAGGGGGGGAAATGTTATTCCACACATTTCTATGACATTTTTTTCATTATATAGGCCTACAAGTCATCAAAGAAGTTATGAATTAATAAAACTTTCATCATTTACATAATAATGTACAACTATACAAGATATACAATGTAAGTTTTTCCCTTCTAAAGTTTATAGTACTAGTCAAGCTTAAAACCAATCAAACAATTTTCTAAGTTTATCTCACCTTAGAGAAGCTTATCTTTTTCATCAACCAAATGGCTTAATCCCGCTTGATTGCTTAGATTATCTTAAGCAATTTGACTTAAGTTTGGTTCAGCCCAACCTAATATACCCTAAAAAAGATGCTACTTTTAGTGCAATTCAAAGAGCATGAAAGATCCAAAAAGTTGGTGGGAGGAGGAAAGAAATCAAATAAGAAAAATATAAAAGGCCTTAACAGTTGGAGCCAACCTTTGAGAGATGCTAATTCTTATCTTATTTATTCCTACTTGTTTTTTTTTTACTTTGTAATTGAATGATCAGTTAAGAGCACATCAATTTGTTTTCCATGCCAACTATCTCACTAAACTATTTGTCTAATCTATAAAATAAAGATAATTGGTACCAAAGCATGTATTCTAGGCTTGTAGGTTGTCAGAATTAAATCAGAATTCAAAATGATAAAATAAATTGATGCAGGACTAGGTATGATTTAAATGAATGTTTTAAGAGCTTGCACATTTTGGAATAAGAGCAATAAGAATTAAAACATTAGCTAAACGATAATAGCTACTTGGTCCCTAGTTCCACCTCCACCCAATCAACCAATAGTTGACAGTATGTCCCTGTAGAAGGACATACACAAATAATCTAAAATTTGATGGCTTTATCGATCACCTCAAAGCTAGACTCATAGCTCAAGGCTTCAAGCTAAGATACACACCATTTATGTTCATCTTATCATAACACTATATAATAAATGGTTAGTTCACCAACTAGATGTCTCCAATACTTTTCCTCATGGTATCCTTGAAGAACTTGTGTACAAGACTCAACCTACAGGTTTCACCGACACTCCCAAACCCCATAATGTATGAAAACTTCACAAAGCTCTATATAGCCTAAAACAAGAACCACATCAATGGTTCTCCTCCTTCTCAAACTTTTTACTCTATTTTGGCTTCTGCTTCACTAACTTAAATCCATCTCTACTCCTTTCTCAAACTCAGGCATTCACATATTCCTACAACATTATGCAGATGACATTCTCCTCACCAAAAATAATAAATAATTCTTCTCCTATCACATTCAAGACCTTGAACAACAGTTCACTCTTAAGGATATTGGAACCATCATACTATTCTGTGGCATCCAAGTAATCATCAAATCTAATTCCTACTTTCTCCACCAAACTTAGTATATTTAAGAGCTCTTTTAAAACTTTGGCTTATCTGATTATAAACCTGCTATCACACCAGTCCCACTCAAATCTCCACTAACATCTACTAACAATCTTCCACACAATAATCTAGCCTTCTGCCACAAAATTGCTAGTTTACTTCACTATCTTATAATAACTCAACTTTACATTACTTTTGCGACCAACTTATTATGCCAACATATGCACAACCCTCTCCCATAAACATTATAAACAAATGAAATGCCTCCTCAGATATATCAAAGGCACTCTTCACATTGGTCTACCCATAACTCATGGCAAACTCACTATCTACTCCTACTCCAATTCAGATTGGGCATCTAATCCTACATATAGAGAATCTTTTATATATTTTTTCTCCTTTCTTGGTAACACCCATGTATCATGGAGTGTTAAGTAGAAAGTAATAGTTGTGAGGTCCTCTACCAAAGTTGAATATTGTCCTCGCATCACCAGCATCCAAAATTATCTAGATTTGTCGCCTTCTTCAAGACTTCAACATCCGCTCTTCAATACCCACACCACTACATTATGACAACATTTTTGCAATGGCTCTAACCAACAATCATGTCTTTTATGCTTGCATGATATGTATAGAGATAGAGTATCACTTCATCTGATATCACATTCATCTTAAAGACGTTGAAGTTCTTCACATCGACACCAAGGATCAACTCGCCGACATTCTCACCAAAGCTCTACCTCCAACTCAGTTTCATTACATACAACATATATTGAATCTTCAAAAATGCAATCTTTAATTTGAGGGGAGTTGATAAGGACTCTTTTGACAAGCACACTGCTGCATCAGACCTGCTTTCAGATTTCCACTTCTCTGCATAATAGTAGAAGATTCTTTGCTTCAAACATCCTGACCATTACTTGCCAATTGACTGAATCATCTCATCCATTCATATACTAATGCTTTATTTATTACCTTTTATATATATGTAGCTACTGTAATCTCTTTGATACATATATATGAAAAAAATTTAGCTCCACCTTTATTCTCATATTTATGTATTAACAATTTCTCCTTAAATTCTCCATGAGCCCACACCATTGCCTAATGATCCTCATTTTGATCAACATTTTAATAAATTAGCATGGCTTTGCCCGTAAAAATCTTATGCTGGGATAAGCATCAACTATTACAGCAATTTTAAGCTTTTTAAATACCATCCTTATACAGCTTGAAGGAACCCAAGGAATTTTAAAATTGATATTAATTAAGAACTTGAGAATAATGGTGATGTTAGAGTTCATGACCATGAGGAAAAACTAACTTAGATGAAGCTAAAAGTAATGGCAAAAGAATCTAATGTTAAATTTTGCAATCCAAGTAGTGATGACTTAATAATTCCTTATGCATTGCAACTATTTGAGCTTGTAGAGAACTCGTTTGAATTATGTAGGACCAAGTCCCTTGACTTTAAGACCATGGAAGAGATGTCCAAGCTGAGGAAAAAAATACTTTAATTAATATTTCATCAGAAAATACCATGGCACGAATTATCATGGAATTGTTAGAGATTAAATATTTGTAAAAGTAGAAGAGGTGGATATTGTGAATCACAAAGGAAGAGGAACTTTTATTAAATTTTTCTTTTCTCCCTTACGTCAAAATAATAAGTATAAATCCCTATTTATACTTGTAAAAAGACCATTCTAGAATTAAAATCTTGAGAATTGCATGATAAAATTTTAACGAATTACTAATTAGTGAAGTTCTTTCATATTCTAGAGAATTCTTTAATACAATTTCTAGGATACAAAAAAAATAAGCATGATAATTAATTTTGGTTTAAATTTTCAAACACTTCGTCTTTAACAAAAATTATTATTAACCACTCCAATAAGTATCTTTAATTTTATGAATTGTTCTGTAGCTAATTGCTTTGTGAGAATATCTATAATATTTATTCTTAATATAAAAATAGTGACACGAAATGCTTAAATGCATATTTGAAAGATCCATCATGGGTTTGGCATATGTGGTCAAGCATTTAATATTTGGAGGTCTTAATAATATGTCAAGAAAAGTAATAGTACACAGGTTATCAAATATCAATCATCAAAATCAAATTTGTGAACATTATGTATTTGGAAAGCAACCTATATAAAAAGATTTTTCCAAATGATGCAAAATTTAGAGCAAAGAAGCCTCTTAAATTAATTCATATGGATGTATATGAACCCATTGCTCTAGCACCTTTTGATAAGCATCGATATATCATACCATGAAATCAAAAGTTACAATATTTGTCATCATAAAAAAAGGGAAGATCGTTGCAAATTTGGATCCGAGTCTTATGATTTTGTTTATAACAAATATTATTAGATTCTTTACTATCTCATGTTCATGTTATTATTGTATATATGTTTTTTTATGCCCTAACATTTCAGATCCACCAAACACTATGCGAATTGATCAGCTAAAGATTGGGTAGAATAAAGTTAAATGTCTTGGATAGTTTATATTTTTACTTTCATTTATTTTTACTTTTCTTGAGTCAAGACATATATTTGGTGGATGCTAAACTTGCTGATCGTACATACACACTCAAGGGAGTGAGATAGTGAGAAAATTATAAGTTCAATTTCCTAAATTAACCATAAGTTATAAGTTCATAGTGTCTTGGCTCATACATCTAATCTACTGGGAAGATCCTTTCTAATTTGACCTAGTAGGATCTATAGATAAGGAACCTTCAATCCAATTTCTACATTGTTATGGATTAAGGTTTCTTTCTTAATTTCCCATACTCCCTTAAATGTAGGGTTGACTAGGATAAGTACCTTAATTCAAGGATAATCGAAGGATTTTGCATCAGGAAGGATTGATTGGGCTTGCATAACACTTCTCCTTAAAAAAACAAGCATGTGGAGTAGTAGATTAGAATATGGGTTTCTATTGTAAAGGGTTCTCCTGAGTTTTCTCAAACTGGCCTTTATAGCTCATTAAAAGGATAAGGAATCTCAGGGAAAACTATAAATCACTAACAACACTTTGTGAATGAAAATTCATAACCCTTATTCACAAAAAATTTAGGGTATTTATAGGAGTTTGTATGTGTATCTAGCCAGCATTCTTGCTATCCCAGGCCAAATCAGGTCGTTAAGCTAGTTAGGGATAGTTTAATGGAGCTCAAGCATGTGTTTGGAGAAGACTATAAGCATGAAACGAATTTGCTAGGAAGTTATGATTGAATCAATGAAGTGATCGTCAATTTCTCGAGTTTTTATGAAATGTCAAGTAGGGCTAAGGCTTGGGATTGGCTAGGCATACTCTTGGGTCCATTAGAAAAAAGTTTTTGCACTCGTTCAGCCTAGTTGAGCCTTTGCAAGAATATTACTCATGAAATCCCACTTTGGTAAGCATGGGTTAGTCAATTTGGCTAACCTATGCTAGCCTATAGGTTAAGTTCACTGGGTAGGAGCAAGGGACCTATTAGTATGCAATGTAAGTAATGGTCTGGCTCAGTTAAGCATAAGAAATGAAATGTCTCAATTGAACCACTTGGATTAGCCCAATTGGCTAAACTAGGTGGTTCAAAGCATTGGGCAGGCTCTTGGGGACCTAATGGACTTATTTGTATGCTTTCAAGGTTAAGGGACCATCAGAGTTAATCAGGGTTGAGCAAACCCAATGAATGATTCCATTTGGTTTTGAATGGTTTATACAATTGATTAAAAGTGATTTGACGGCATGTCATGATCTACAAATGATGAATAGCTTTGTATCCATATTTAGGCCAAAGTGATCATTAAAAAGGTTTTGGTCAACCACTGCTCAACACGTGCTTTAAAGCACTCAAACATGTTTGATTTTTTGTTTGGAATGATTAGCATGCCTTGGTTTGATTTAAAAGAAATTGTTCACATGATTTTATGTTTTAGGTCAGAGGGGATCCATGAGATGATGATGACCATTCATGGTTAACCATGATCAACCATAGGTCCAACTACGCTTATGCATGCTCAAGGATTATTGTAGGAGGAGAGTGACAAGGAGAGAGATAAGTGAGATAGTGTGTGTGTGTGTGTGTGTGTGTGTGTGGAGAGAGAGAGAGAGAGAGAGAGAGAGAGAGAGAGAGAGAGAGAGGAGGGTGTAATAATCAAAAATATAAAAACATATTTTAAAATATTGAAATTTGAAATTTTGGTTTGAACTAGAGCATAGTGGCATCGTGTTCTTGAGCATTATAATGCTAGGTTTAGAGCATAGCACCACCAGAAATTACCACCACAACATTAGAGTATTGGTTATATATTAAAATTTAATTTATACAAGTGGTGTTGGGTCGAAGCATTGTTATATATATATATATATATAAAAATTAAAAATATTGATCTCATCTCCCTCACCCATCCCTCTTTTCACGTGCCTTGCTTAAGAAGAAATCAAAGGTGAAGAAAAAAAGGGGCAAGAATATAGAAAAATCATCGCTCTTTTTACAAAATTTTTAAATTTATTATAAGTAACTATCATTTTACTTTTATTTTGATGATTTTGATTTATACAAATTTTATCTCTCCTAAATCTGTCAAGAATATATTATCTCCTAATTTTGTAAACTTTGACCGTCTAACTTTTAATATATTAGAGATTTGATTATTTTGAATAATATGATATAATTTTAATATATTTTTACCGATTAAATATGTACAATAATTTTTAGGTGAAATGCGCTGGGAAAATGGTATATGAAAATGGGTTGGAAAGCGATGTACAATGATTTGATATGGTAATACATAAATGTTATATGGGATTTAATAACTATAATGCGATTAATGTGTATTGAAAGGATGTATTATACTATACGGATACTGATATGTTAGAAAATTTGTATTAAGTGACATCAAATATATGATGTGGCAATCTCATGTGATATAATGATATAATGATTGAGAGTCAAAAGAAGCATGAGATTGATAGAATTATAAGAAGTTGCGGTGACTGTTATATTATTTAAGGCGAGATATAAAGATTTTTATTGATTGGGAGTTATAAGGGACAACTGATCAGGAGTAATAAGGGCAAGAGCATGATCAAGATACCATCGTTTGAATAACTAAATATTGTACAAATACTGACCATTATTACTGATTAGTAATCACTATTACTATTAATATGTCTGACACTCAAGATACTAAAACTATTACTAGCTACTATACTAACACTGATCAGTATTACTAATTACATATTACTGATATAATTACTAATGTTGACACTATACTGATGTTATTTATTATCACTAATATTATTACTAGTACTAAGATGGTTCACTATTACTGATATTATTATTGACACTAATACTATTTCATATCAATGATACATATCATTATTATTGATATTATAATTAATGATGTAATTGGCTGAGATGTAATGCAATTATTTTTATATGATTTACAACATATTATTTTCATTTTTTATTACATTAATTTTAGCTCCAAGATTTAGATTACTTTTTGGGCTTTCATACTCACTACATGGTTTAAATTATTTCAAATAAGGAGCATGCAACTTAAGACTATGTATGCAATGATGCTACTGTAGTTTTATTTTAGGTTTTATAGTTTAGGTGTATTCTTTTATAACCTAGGAAGGCTATTGTTTGTACTATTTTAGACTCTATAGACATGATGTAATTATGAGCTATAGTAAAGTGAATTGTAATATATAATATTTATTAGTTTTCTTTAATATAACAATCAACTTTAGATGTCAAATTGATTTTGTTGATAAATGAGTAGAATGAATTTACTAGATAATTAAGATTAAAATGAAAATAGAAATGAGATTCCTTTATAAAAGATCTCGAGGCATGACAAATTGGTATTAGAGCAATGATTAGTGAAATAATTTACTAGCAAGCAGAGTTGTAATATTGATTGATGTATTAATGTGTTAATTGATTTATTCTGTCTTAATGAATTTGTTTTGTATTTATTTAGTTAATTTTGAAAGACTTATTTTGAATTTAAGATTAATTTTTATCACAATAATGGATACAAAATGAAAGAAATATAAATATAATAGTGAATGCTTTTCAATGGCATATAAAAACTTGAAAAAAAAATAGCAAACTTGATTTCTTAGATGGTGAGCGATATATTAATGAAACAGCTTGGGAAAAAAATAACAAACATGATTACTTAGATGGTGAGCGATATATTAATGAAATAGTTTGGGAAGAAAATTATAAGAAAATGACGGAAACTAGTAATAAAAGGATAGTTAAAACTATTAAAGCACCTACCACTCCGCAATGCCTTTAATATGGGAAAAGACATGTGGGGACCTATCATAGGGTGACTGGATAATATTTTATATGTGGTCATTTTGTGCACGGGATGGCAAAATGACCATTACATGGATAAGGATCGAGATATGCTTAGATTGATTATATACCATTAGAATTAGTGAAGAGTCGTCTAAAATACCTGACATGACTGGTATGATTTGTTTTATTCTTTTAAATTGAGCTTTCTAATGATTTCATTGATCGATATTAGATTTAGGTATTTTACTTACAAATTAATTTTAATTCAACATATTATAGATCCAATTTTGTGTTAAAACTGTTCTTTCTCTAACTAACTGCTATAGACATATCAAAGATGATATTTTTTGAGTATGGGAAGATTATAATAATCCAAAATATGAAAACATACTTTGAAATATGAAAATCTAAAATCATTGTTTGAACTAGAGCATAGTTGTACTAACTCTTGAGTGCTGTAGTGTTAAGCTTCAGAGCATAGCGGTGCTAGATACCGCTGCCACATTATTAGAGTCTCTATTCTATAATATATCTGATTTCTACATGCGATGCTGGTTTGTCGGACTGCTATTGCACTAGGCCACTAACAATGTTATATATATATATATATATATATATATATATATATATATATATATATATATATATATATATATATATATATATATATATATATATATATATATATATATATATATATATATATATATATATATATAGAAGGATAAGAAGAAAGAAGAAGAAAAAAAAGAGAGGAGAGATAAAGGTCTTCAGATGGTTTTGTCCATTATTTCCTTTATCAAAACTATTTGTTCATGGTAACTATCCTATGACTTCTATTTTCAATGATTTTAATTTCTATATATTTTATGAATCCTAAATCTCTTAAAATGTATTATCTCCTTATTTTGTAAGCCTTCACTACATAAGTTTTGATTTGTATGTTTGAACATTTTGAATAATATGATATTATTTTTTTTTTTTTACTAGTTAAATATATGTATAAAATCTTTTTAGTACAATGATTAGGGTAAAAGGTATATTGAAAATGGGTTGGAAAGCAATGTACAGAGATTTGATATAATAATACTAAAAATATTATAAGGGAAAAATAATTATAATGGATTAAAGTGAGATAAATAAATATCAGAGGGAGGAAGAGTTAGTGAGAGAGAGAGAGAGGAAAAAATAGAGAAATATGTTGAGAGAGAGAGTGGAAGAGGGAGAGAGTATGCATGAGAGAAAGAAGGATACATAGAGTGAAAAAAAAAAGAGTAAGGGAAGGAGAGAGGGTGGAAGAAATAGAGGAAGAGAGAGATTTAGATATAGAGAAGAAAGAGGGATAAAATACAACATATATATGATTGAAGCAAGCCAGACTATGATAGAGAGAGGGAGGGAGGGAGGGAGATTGAGGGAGTGAGATAGATAGTGAGAGGTAGGCGGAGGAAGAGAGAGCGAGTAGGTGTTTGATACAAGAGAGAAACATATGACAGAGAGGGTGGGAGAGATGGGAAGAGAGAGGGAGAGAGAGTGAGAGCATGAGGGAAAGAAAGATATAGATAGTGTGAGATGGAGAGATAAAATGAAAGATAAATAGATAGAAAGAGTGTAAAAACTATAGATAAGTAGAGAGAACATAAGAGAGGTAGAGAGAGCGATATAGAAAGAGAGAGGGATAGGGAAGGGAATTGTGTGAGAGATAAAGAGATGTATTTGTAGAGAGGTATAGAGAGTACATAACGTAGAAAGTGGGAGAGATAAAGAGAGTTTGTAAGAGAAAGAGAATGAGAGCAATAGTGGGCTGAGAGAATGAGCGATATACTTATAAACGGAGTGAAATATCAATTTCAAGAACCTATAGATATAGAGTGAGTGATCAAAGAAGTGAAGAGAGAGTTTAAGTGAAGAAGATATGGGGTAATAGAAAGATAGAGTCATAGAAAGAGAGTGACAGAGAGAGAGGAAGATGGAGATAGAACAAGATCATGAGAGAAAAGGGAGAGAGGGTTAGTGAGTAAGTGAAACAAAGAAGGAGATCTAGAGAGAGATAGAGAAGATGAGAGAGATTGTGTGAGACTAGAGAGAGGGAGAGAGTGAGTGAGTGAGGGAGAGTGATTAAGAGAACCAAGAAAGAGGGTTAGAGGGATTCTTTTCGATACAGAGAGCAAGAGAGAGTGCGAGAGAGATTGAGGGAAATAAAGAGAAAGGGAGAGATCAAGTGAGGGAGAGAGTGGGCTAGAGAGACAAAAATGTAGGGATAAACATATAGTGAGAGAGTGAGAGCAAGATTTTGGGAGCGAAGAAGAGGTTGAGAGAGAGAGAGAGTGCGAGCCATAGAGAAAGCATTAGAAAGAGGGTAAGAAAGTGGGAGAGAGAAAGAGAGAGGGGGGTGCAGAGAGAGGTACTTAGAGAGTATGTGAAGTAGAGAGGTGGGAGATACAGATAAAAAAAGAGAAGAGAGAGAATGAGAGAGGGTGAGAGGAAAATAGAAGGGGAGAGAGGAAGAGTACGAGACAAATGAGGATGATGAAGAGAGAGAGGGGGGAAGAGAGAGAGAGAGAGGGGGGAAGAGAGAGAAGAGAGAGGGGGGAAGGAAATTATGAGAGGGTTAAATAAGGAGGTAAAGAGAGCATGAGAGAGAGGGATAAAGAGAGATCAAGAGAGGGAAAGTTATAGATAGAGTGATAGAGTAAGAAATAGAGTGTGAGCAAGAGAGAGCTAAAGTAGGAAGGGGAGAGAGTATGAAAGAGAGAGGGTGATAATGAGAGGTAGGGTAGAGAAAGAGTGTGAGGGATAGAGAGAGTGTGAGAGAAAAAGAGGGAGAAATATCAAGTGAGAGAGAGGGAGAGAGTCAGAGAATGACGTAATGAGAGCGAGATAGAGTAAGAAAGTGAGAGAGGGAAGGAGATAAAAGAAGGGAGAGAGAGAGAGGTTGAAAGAAGAAATAGTAAATAATAGAATAAGCAGAGAGTGTGTGTCTAAGAGACTACGAGAAGGAGAGGGAGATAGAGTAAAAGAGTGAGAGAAAAATCTTTAGAGAGTAGAGAGGGTGTGGGAAGAGAGAGACACTAATAGAGAAAGAGTGTGAATGAGAGGGTGAGAGAGAGAGAGAGAGAGAGCAATAAAGGGATAGTGTACAACATTTATTTGATGGAAGAGAGAGGTAGACTGGTAGGGAGGCACTAAAGGAAAATATGTCATTATTGTTGGAATTTTTGGCAGATAAATATACACTAGAAATAGAGGCAAGAAAGCCGTCGAAACATTCATCGGAACTTTTACAGTGGAATTTTCGGTACAAATATCGCCACTGAAACACCAACACAAATTTAGCCTTTTCTTTATCGGTATTTTGAATATTCTAGCGCATACTCCGCAAGTAATTACCAATGAAATTATCGACGCATACTGTGTCAGCTTATTTAAACCCGATGAAATGATACTAGTGTAATATTGATTGGTAAGTCAACTGACAGCTAATCTGCCAAAAAATACGCCAGTAATAACCTTACTTTAACTGATCTGCAGTATGACTTCTCATTTCTTTCCCTGTCCGAGGTTTTGCCTTTCCCTTCTCTATTGCTTTTGACTTCGTTCCTTTGTAGGTATTGGCTCCTTCGACGATGTCATTGTCCGAGTTTGCTCCTTCGACAACATCTGCAGGTTGAAGATATCTTCTTGCCAAATTAAGAACTAGAGATTCAGTGGCGCCGCCACTCAAAAATTTGAATCTAAAAAGAAGAGGAACAAAAAGAAGAGGACACCATGGACATCGAAGTAGTTTACTAGGTGAGGCATGTCAACATTGATAATAATGTCAATAATGATCATGGTGAAGATGATGGAGATTGGTAGAAACTACCTAGATAACTGCATCGATGCCACCATGAGATTGGGTCACGGAATGGTAGAGGTGTTCAATCCTCGGAAGGAGGAGAAGAAAAGGATGAGGGGAATCCCTTCAATGCAGAAGATGTCATGCTTATCGATATGCAATAAAATGGTGGCTAAAATTTGGGCTTATAAAATGCAACTTATTTTGCCTTATATTATTCACCTTAGTCTGTCTGGGTTTATAAAATAGAGAATTTCTATGGATAACATTTTATTAGCTTCAAAAATATTGAGGGACTTCAATTGTTAGGGTAATGTAAAGTAATATGCTAAACTTGAAATTCATAAGTTTTTTGACACCGTTACTAGATTTTTTTAATATAGATAGACTTAACAAGATTTTCCTGATTGCTTTATTTCTTGGATTAAAGATTGTAATGGGAAATTTTTTCTTTTCTATTGCTCTTAATGGTTCCTTAGAAGGGTTATTTTGCTTTTCTCCTCAAGGTTTTCTATCTTCTTATTTACTTTGTATAGTGATGGATGCATTATCTAATTTGATATATGATATATATCTTTTGATACTAATTTTAAGGGAAAAGTGGTTGCTGATAACTATATTTCTCATTTACTTTATGCTAATGATGTTTTGGTTTTTGAAAAAGCCTTGGCTCTGAATGTGAAAAAATTGGAGGACATTTTGTATTATTTCTTTCTTTTATTCTGTTCTCTTTGTTAATCATAATAAAAATTTGGTTATTTTTTTCAAAGGATACTATTTTGGTAGATAGTATTTGTCAGATATAAAATATTTCTAATTCTCAACTTTGTATGAAATATTTTTGTTCTTCCTATTTATACTAAAAGGCTTATTGGTTCTGATTTTAAACATTTACTTAATAAAGTAATTGATTTTCCTGCTTGTTCGAAGGTTAACGAGCTCTCACTTATGAATAGACTTCGATCTCTTAAATTTATTATTACCAATTACATTACTTGTTGGATTACAGGTATTGCTATTCATACAATTTGCTTTAAATTTATTATTTTTGCTCTAACTTTTTTTTTTCTTGATAATGTTAATGCTATGAAAATGCATATTATTGCATAAAAGGATGTGTGTAAGCCAAAGTGTTTTGGGGGCCTGGGTATTCCAGATCTTGTTGCCTTTCATTATTCTTTTAGTTATTCTACTATTTGGAGGATTTTAAATGAGAATTATCTTTTGTTCGGTTGAGTAAAGCAAGTGAGAGGGAGAGAGAGCGAATGTGTAGGAAAGTGAGTTAGAGAGTGATAGAAGGGTTAAGAAAAGGAGATATATATATATATAAATAATAAAGCGAAAGAGAGATGGCGAGATAGTGAAAGTGAGAGAGAAAGGGACGCATAAAGAGTGAGATCTAGAAAGAGAGGGAGAAAGAAGGGATGAGAGTAAGAGGAAAAGAGATTTATTTATGAAGTATAGAGGGTAAGGGAGAGAGTGAATGGAGAGGAGGAGATAGAGAGAGAGGGAGAGATATAAAGTGATAAAGATAGTGTACATGATAAAGATAATGAGAGAAAGAGAAGAGAGAGAGATAAAGAGTAAGAAAGTGCGAGAGCAAGAGAGGGAGAGATTTAGTGAGAATAAGAGGAAGAGAGAGTAAGAGATATAGATTGCAAGAGGGAGAGAGAGAATGAGAGAACATGACTAATAGAGAGTGTGAAATGGTAGGAAGGATAGATAGTCGAAGAGCGTGAATGATATAATGAGAAAGGGAAATAGAATGTGTGTAAGAAAGTGAGAGGGGGAGAAGCTAGGGGAGAAAATGTGAGAAAGTGAGAGAAGAAGTTTTAGAGAGATTGGGAGGGTGTTGGAGAGAGAGAGTGTGTGTGGCAAAAAGAGTAAATGAAAGGGGAAGAGAGTAAAAGAGAAGATAGAGAGAAAATTAAAAAAATAAAGAGAGATTTATCTTGAGGGGGAGGGTGTACAACTTCTATTTTTTTGAAGATACTGAAAGTAAGGGAGAGCACGAGAAGGGGAGAAAGAAAATAGTGAAAGAAGAAAAGATGTGGGTGAGATAGAGAGAAGCAAAAAGAGACTGATAGGGGGAGGGGAAAAACAAGTAAGAGAAAAGATAAAGAAATAAAAAGAGATAGAGATAAAGAGATATTAAAGACAGAGGCAGAGAGGGAGAGAAAGTTATAAAAGACAAAGGAGATAGGGAGAATGGGAGAGAGAGAGAGAGAGAGAGAGAGAGAGAGAGAGAGAGAGAGATTTAAATTGAGAGTGAAGCAAGAGACAGTGTGAGGGTGATAGCGAGAGGGAGGGACAGTGAGAGAGAACTAAGATAAAGTTAGAGAGAGAGATAGAGAGAAGGAGGAAGTGAGAGTGCATGAGTGAAATAAAGAAGACTAATTGTGTGTGTGAATGAGAGAGATAAAGAAAGAGGGAAAATTAAAGGGATATTTTAGGAGAGAGGATTAGAGAGAGAAGAAATTCTGAAAGAGAGAGATGGGGAGATATGAAAGAGAGAGTAAGAGAGGGGGTGAAAGTGAGATCTAGAAAGAGATAGAGAGACATAGAAGGACTATGAAAAACAGAGAAAGACATTTATTTATATGGAGGTACATAGAGTGAGGGAGAGAGTGAATGGAGAGGAGGAGATAGAGAGATGAGTGATAAACTGATAAAGATAATGAGTGCAAGATATACATATATAAAGACTAAGTGATGCAAACCAAGGAGTTGGACATGATGAGCATGCACATGAAAATGAAGCTCAAGATCCTTTATTATTTCCTAGTGGCCCAATTACAAGACTCAGAGTTAAATGTTTCAAGGAAGCACTAAATGTGTAAATTGAAGAGAAACAAGCTAATCAAAAAGAGCAAGATGGACTGAAATAGTCAAAAGTCTAGTCCATGTCATCAAAATAGTTTTGGTGGTTAATTTGTATGGACTTTCATAACTAATAAGGAGGCAATTAAAAAGGCTCATTAATAAGTATGTATTTAATAAGTTTCAAGGATATTAAATGGGAAATAGACTTGGCAATGACTAACTATATATGGGAACTTGTTTTGTAGTTTAGGAAGTTTAAATACATTGAATCTGATCACTTACTATGAATCTGCTCTCTTTATTATTTTAAAAATGCGAGGACTTTTATTTTTGTTAGTGTTTTTGCTGTTTTAAAGATATATTAATATATTTACTTATCTTCAAGGGTTATTCCAAGTATAAATTTGCCTTATTACAAATTTGATAGGTATTTTTAGAAAAATACATTCTTGTGAAATTTTGTATTCTTCTAGGTTCCTAAAAGAACTATGGAATGTACTTTTGAATGCCCATATTCATGATACCATTGTTTATTATATCTTCTATTATAGCCTCTTGCATGTAGACTATCAAAAGGCTCTCCTAACTGTTTTCTTCCATAATATGGGTATCGACAGATATTAGGACTAAATTTTCTAGGTTCTCACTAGTAGGGAGGACGTTTAAACTCCAGTCAACAAGGACTCGCTAAAAATTTGTTATTTTGAGGATAAATTGCAATTGAGAAAATATTTTTCAGCAATAGATTTCCTCAGTCTTTATTGCAAATTTTTTTATTTGAAAGCCTTCAATATTTTATATATCTTGGAAGTGGTAGTTTCTTCCTTCTTTGGCGGTAGTGGTTGCTGACGTGAAGTCTTCCAGAAAGACTTATTTAATTGACCCTTGCCATCATTTCTCGTTACCCACTTTAGTGGTTCAAAACCATAATTAGTGGGTATATTTTCCTTTAAATGTTGTGATGATTCTTGAAGTGTATTGGGCATCAACCCTTAGCTCGTAAGCGACCATTGGCATTCCTTCTAGCTTTCCTAGAAAGCTTAGCGCTTGCATCAGGAATTTCAACATTGCACTCTTCAGGCACTTCATCCTAGATCATGTTTTTACTGGTTGTATTCAAGCAAACAAATTGTAGCTTAGCATCAAGAACTTTCTTTTGAATTATTGGAGTAGCAATAGGTTCCATGGAGTGTCTTGAAAATACAGAGGACCTCTTGGGAGACTTCACATCAAGAGCTTCAGTTATAGGCTTCTTAACAACAACTTTGACAGTAGGTACGCTAACAATATTTTCAAGAATTAACTGTTGAAACTACATGACTTTAGAAATAGTTAAAAAAATTAAATGGTCACTCCAGCATAGCCTGTGTTCAGAACTGCTTGAGGGAACTTCACTCTGGCTCCCTCACCTAGGTTCACAATCATGAAGGACTTCACATACATAATTTTCTCAACTTGCTAACAAAACTTGCAGGGATTAGAGTCAACCAGAATTCTGCTATGAAAGAAAACAAAAGCTTTCGATGAATAAGCATCTATATTTAATTTTAGATATTTGATAATTGAGACAAAATTCTCTTTTCATTCAAAGATGAAAAGAAAACTAATCCCCAGTAGAGTTGTCAGAAATCTGTTCATCTAAGAAAAAAGATATGAATGCATGAATCCCGCTTTGCAAACATAATATTCCATTTCACTTAGGTCAGATTGTGATTAACTTGATTTCCCCTAAGGGTAGTGTCAGGGTTTAAAGAACGAGTGTTTTTACTTCCCATGAGTGCAAGAACGCATAGTTAATTACCCCTCTTAACACATGAGAGAGAACTCTCAATTAAGGATGAAATAATTTTTAGGTAATTTTAGTCTCAATAATGTGGGAAATGGAGGTAAACCTGATCAAGATCCCATGGTTCCGTCATCCTAAGTATACCATAGATTTCAATCTACCAACACTAATAATCATTGACCGTAGTGTCTAGTAATCTGATTAATAACCATGGGTTCCCTCCTCTCAGGGATCCCAAGCAGGTTGAAATGGTTAGATGTCGGTTTTAATTTTATTGAGTGTTTTGGGGTTTACATCTATTAGAATACCTAGAAGGTGATTTAGTTTGTGATTTATGACTTTTATTGGAAGTAACATAGGAGTTTGAATTAGAGCGGGTCTAATAGCTTCTTTAGGAAGTATCCCAGGTGTTTATGTTTAGATTTAGGTTGGGACTTATGACTTTCGTAGAAAGTAGCTCGAGGATTTAAATTTAGGTTGGGACTTATGGCTTTCGTAGAAAGTTGCCCAGTTATTTGATTTGGAATGGGGCTTACAGCTTTATTTACGAGTTGCCCGAAGATGGGTCTTACAACTTAACTCTACAGCAAGATTGCCCAGGAATTTTAATTATTTGGGTAGGTCTTATGAATTTCCTTAGAAAGATGCCTTCAAAGCGAGTCTTACAACTTAATCTTTTAAAATAAGATGCCCATAAAATTTGTGTGTTTTGTAAAAGATCTTATGATAGAAATTCCACATGCTTTTGACATGCAATTAATATCATAATTACTGTATTTCAAAGCGTTATTTAAATATAAAATTCTCTTTTCAGGATTTTGCCTTGATTTTTTAACAAGAGTTATTCATGTGATTAGATTTATGTAGGGACTTATGGATTTCATTAGAAAATGTTCCAGTTAGTGGAACTCACGGACTCAACCAGAGGTATCCTACATTTTTTAATTGGATAGGTCTTAGTGCTTCCTTCGAAGTTGCCTACTAATGGGTCTTACGATCTAGCTAGGTAAGCTCAAAGGTTGGACTTATAGCTTCTATTAGAAGTAACCGTTGTTTTAATTGGGGGATAAAGTTTAGGCCAATTTTACCTAAAATTTTCCCCTAAGGTCTGACTTATGTCTTTCCTTTGAAAGTTGCTGGGTAGTCTTACAATCAAGTTCTTATAAGCAAGGCTGCCCAAGGATTTTTTTTAGATTTGATTATATGTTTGTTGAATTCACATCAGTTGTTTGACACTTAGTGTTTTACTACAGTACTTTGCTACACTAGTATTTTTACTATAGTAGTTTTATTCTTACTATTTGGTAGATTCTTTTTAGTACATGTGTACTAGTAGTATTTTACCAGTAGCATTTTCAATTTTAGCATTTATTTGAATATTGAATTATTCCAATATTTAATGAACTTCACTCTTTTATTTGCAAGGATCTCGGATAGGAGAGTTGGAGCCTTGTTGTGGAGAGCTTGCTGAGTGTTTCAAAGTTGATAGTTAAGTTATTGAAAAGTTTGGGAGTTTCAATTTAAATTGTTGTTGGAGAGTTTGAGAGTTTAAGTTTGAACTATTTTTGGAGAGTTTTAGAGTTATTTGTTTGGGAGGACTTTGGAGAGCAATGTGTACAGTGTTTGTGGTGTTGTATATTACAGTATTTGGAGAGTTGTTTTATACTTGTTTGAGTTGTGAACAGTCTGTACAGAGCTTGTAGAGTTGGAGAGATATTGTTTAGAGAGTAGAGTGTCATTTATGTATATTAATTAGTGAAAATATATATTTTTTATTTCATTTTATTTTATATTTGCTTAGTTGATTAATTAATAAATTAACTAATTAATCAAATAAAATTTCAAATTTCTTGAATTTTAAAACTTTCGAATTTGAAATGCCCTCGTATTTTAACAACTCCTGAATTTTAAAAGTTTTCTTATTTTAAATAGCTCATGGATTTGAAATGGTTACAATTTTAAAATGCTCTCAAATTTAAAATGATTTGTATTTTTGATAGCTCCTGAATTTTATATAATTAATTAATCAATTAATTTTAAACATTTTTAATTAATTAATCAAAGATTCAAATTTAATTGCTCTATAATTACTCCAAAAACTTCTATAATTTTCTCAAAATTTTGACAGCCTCTCGACCTCCCATCCTCAGCGACAAAGAAATTGGGACAATGTTTGCTGTAATTTCTTCCTATCCAAACCTAAGGTCGACGGCATAGGGTCTTTGATTTGGAACCATCACGGTCTGATCTAAGATACGACAGTCCGGGGTCTTCAAATTTAAAACCATCCTCCCATATTTAAAATCAATGGTGTGTGTCTTTGAATTTTAACTATCTTGGGCAGACTTAAAGTCGACGATGCGAGGTGTTCGACACTTATTTAAAAAATCCCATCATCCATTCTTTCTTCTCTTTTTTTTCTTTCTTTACTTATTTTTTTGTTATAATATATAAAATATTATATTATTTTTAATATAACATATATAATATATTATGATATAATATATACTATTATATTATCATATTATAATATATATAATATACAATGTAGTAAAGGGATAAAGAGAGCCCAATAGGGTTGTCGAGCTATCAATAACATAACAATAAAATATTATCACCTCATTCCTAGGTTAGATGATATGTTGGATGTATTGCATAGTTTATGTGTTCTTACAAAAAAATAATATTATAAATGGATATCATTAGAGTAGGATGAAAAAAGGTGATGAATGGAAAATAGTTTATAAACTAAATATGGTTTGTATGAGTGGTTAATGATGCCTTTTTGGTTTAACTAATGCTCCAAGCATATTGATGTGTTTGATGAATCAATTTTTACATGCATTTATTGGAAAAATTTTTGTTGTCTATTTTGATGATATTCTAATTTATAGTAAAAACTTGGAAGAACATGAAATGCATTTTAAATCTATTTTTAAAACTCTAAGTAAAGAAAGATTATTTGTTAACCTCAACAAGCGAACCTTTTGCACAGATAAGCTTGTTTTTCTTGATTTTTAATAGTAAGAGAGGAATTGAGGTGGATGACGTAAACATCAAGGAATTCTAAGATTGGCCAGTGCCTACAACAATACACTAAGTGAGGAGTTTCCATGGCTTAACTTGCTTTTATAGATAGTTTGTGCATGATTCTTGTAGTTAAGCCACTCCTCTCACTTATGTCATCATGAAAAAATTATCCCATTTAAGTGGGGGAAAGAACAAGAAAAGGCATTCACAGAAGTCATTAAGATAGATTGTTAGAGAGAGTGAGGGAGAAAAAGAGAAAGGGATAGAACATGCAAGGAGGAGAGAGGGATAGAGAGAGAGATGGGCATATAGTGAGAAGGGGAGAGGGAGGGAGGGAGAGAGAGAGAGAGAGAAAGATATTGAGATTGATAAGAGGATGATAGAAAATAGTGAGTGAGGAGTTGAGAGAGAGAGATGTAGCAAAAGAGCAAGAGAGATAGAGCGAAAGAGCAAGAGAGATGGTAAGAAAGAGGGACAAAAGAGATTTATAAGAGTGTGAGGTAGAGAGAGTGGGGAGAGAGAATGAGAGAGATGGTGAGAAAGTAAGAGGATGAGAGAAAGAGGTCCAGTGCAAAAGGGAAAGTGAGATTGAGGGAGAGAGAAGACGATGAGTCGGAGAGAAAGGCTGTAGAGGTAGATAGAATAAGAAAGTGAGAGAGGGGGAGAGATAGAGGAAGAGAGTGTTATAGAAAGGGAGAGAAAGAGGAGAGGGAGCAAGAGTGATAGAGAACTAATAGAAGAATGTGAGAGTGGGAGAGGGAAAGAGTGAGATAGAGAAAGAAGTAAGAAAGAGGGTGATAGAGTGAGTGAATGATAGAGATAACGCTTCATAGAGATAGTGAGAGAGAGGGAGATTATGAGATAGGGAGTTATTAAGAGAGAGAACTAAGATAAAGGGAGAGATAGATAAAGGGAGAGAGAGAGAGTACGAGAGTGAGATTGAGAAAGACTAGAGAGGGAGGGAGAGAGGGAGGGAAAATGGAGGGATGGTTGAGAGAGAGGGGGAGTGTGTGTGCAAGAGGATAAGGAAGATAAACGGAGGGAGGGAATTGAAAATAAGAAAGGGAGAGCGAGAGACTAAAAGGGAGAAATAGAAAGATATAGATAGTGAGTGGAGAGAGGGAGGAAGTATAATATTTATTCAATTGAAGAAAATTAGAGCGACAAAAAGAGAGCATGTAAGAGAGATAAAGAAAGACTAGAGAGGGAGGGAGCGTGAGAGAGAGAGACAGGAAAATAGAGAGATATTCTGAGATTGTGTGAGAGAGGGAGAGAGTGTGTGTGAGAGAGAAACAAAGATAAATAGAGCGAGGGAAATAAAGACTAAGGGAGGGAGAAAATGAAAGTGAGAAAGAGAGAGAAAAGGAGAGAGAGGGGTGAGAGATAGTGTAAAAAAGTGATATGGAGAGAGGGAGAGAGATCAAGGTAGAGGTTGAGAGAGCGATACAAAAGAGAGAGGGTGAGGGAAGGGATTTAAGTGAGAGAGGAAGAGCTATAATTATAGAGATTCACAAATAAAGAGAGTGTGTGTGGCATAGAGAGTGGGAGATAGAAAGGAGGGATAAAAAGAGTGTCCATGAGAAAGGGTGAGATTGAGAAAATTAGAGATATACTAAGAAAGGGAGTGAAACATCTTTTTGATGGAAGTGATAGAGATAGTGGGAGTGATAGAGGATGAGATATTTGAGTGTAAGTGATAGAGAGAGGGGGAAGAAGGATAAAGAGCGATAGAAAGAGAGTGACAAAGAGAGGAAGGAGATAAAGATGGATAGAGAGAGAGGAGAGAGTGTGTGAGATATGTAGAAGGGGGGAGGGAGAGAGATAGATGGAGCGGGTTAGTGAGTGAGTGAAAGAGAGAGGGAAAGAAAGAGAGGGTGAGAGAGAGAGTGCGAGAGTAAATAAGAGAGAGAGAGAGAGAGAGAGAGGGAGAGAGAGAGAAATAGATACACATAGTGAGGAAGAGGTAGAGGGTGAGAGAGAGAGACAAATTGATATTCATTCCTAGATGGAGAGGGTGAGATAGGGTGAGAGATGGAGAAAGAGGATAGGGAGAGAGGTGTTGTAGAGAGAAAGAGTGAATGAGAGGGCGAAAAGAGAGAGGGAGAAGTGAGAGAGAGAGTGAGAGAGAGAGAGAGATAGAGAGAGAGAAAGAAAGAGAGAGAGAGAGAGAGAGCAAGAGAGAGAGAGGATAAGAGAGGAAGGGATGAGAGAGAGATAGAGCAAGAGAGTAAGAGGGCGTGAGTGAGAGAGAGAAATATGATAGAGGGAGAAGCATATTTTTTATAGAGAGTGCAAGAGAGAGTGTGGGAGACAAAGAGAAGGGGAGAGATTAAGTGAGGGAAAGAGGGGACTAGATAGATAAAATGGGAGAGATTAATTGAGGAAAAGAGTGGACTAGAGAGATAAACTTTGAGTGAGAGGGAGAGAGAAGGGGGGAGAGATGGTGAGAAAGATCTTATAAAAGTGAGAAGATGGTGAGAGTGATATATATAGTGTGAGGAGAGAGAGAAATAGAGGGAGAGGGAATAATGAAGAAAAAGGATGAGCGAGAGGGTAAGAAAGTAGGAGAGAGAGTGATTTAAAGTGTATGAAGTAGAGAGAGGGGGATATAGAAAGGGAAAAAAGAGAGGAGATAGAATGAGGGACACGGTTAAAGAGTAAGACAAGTAGAAATGAAGAGTGTGAGAGAGAGATAGAAATAAAAATAGAGTGAGAGGGGGAGAGAAAGAGAATGTTAGAGGAGAGAGAGAGATGAAGATAGATATTAAAGAGAGAGGGAGAGAGAATAATAGAAAGAGATGAAAAGAGGAGAGAAAGAGTGAGAGGGTGGTAGAGTGAGAATGATAGAGGAGATAGGAGAGAATTAGAGAGGGAGATGGAGAGATTTAAATAGAGAGTGAAGCAAAACAAAGGGAGATTGAGGGAGAGTTACAGGGTGACAAAAACAATGCGGGAGAGGTAGAAAGAGAGAGAGAGAGAGGTAGATATATATAGAGAGAGAGAGTGTGTGAGAAAGAGAGAGAAGGAAGGACGGAGAGAAGGAGAGATATTAACAGATTATAAGATAGAAAGAGATAGAGTGAGACGGAGGGAGAGAGAATAGGATAGAGAGAGTAAGAGATAGAGAGTGGGAGATAGATAGAGAGTAGGAATGGGATACTAAGAGATAAGGAGAGAGTGAGACATATTGAAAGAGAAAGAGAGTGTGTGGGAGAAAGAGAGTTAGAGAGAAAAAGAGGGGGCAGTAAAAAGTAAGTGAGATGGAGAGTAATGGAGATATAGAGATAGACAGAAGAGGGAGAGAGGGAAGAGAGAGGGACTAGGAGTGCGAGAATGAGATAAAATGAGTGAGAGAGGGAAAGTAAGAGAGTGAGCCGAAGAATTATATATTTTGAGAGCGGGGGGAAGAAGGAGAGAGAGTGAGAGAGAGAGAGAATAGCCAAGAAAGAGGGGTAGAAAGAAAGAGAGAGAGAGAGGGAGAGAGAGAGAGAGAGAGAGAGAGAGAGAGAGAGAGAGAGAGAGGGGAGGGGGAGGGAGAGAGAGCAAGAGAGATAAGGAAGAGATGGAGAGAGAACAAGATAAAGAGCATGAGTGACACAGAGGGAGAAAGTGTGAGAGAGAGGGAGAGACTGAGAGAGATGTATATTTAAAGAAAGAAAGGTTAAGAGAGAATAATAGGAGAGAGAATAAGAGATAGTGATGGAGATAGGGTGAGAGATAGTGATATGAACAACACCAACAATGTAATGAAACCCAATAGCAAAGAGGACTTGGAGCCCAAGATCTTAATGAAAGGTTTGATGAGCCTTGACCTATCACTAAACTAGATGAAAAGAGTTAAGACTATAAAATATTGAAACACAACACCAAGAAAACCAAAGAATCTCTGAAATACTCTAGGTGATAAGTTTTAATGATTAAAAGCTAAAAAACTAACATGTAGGTTCAGGAGTTCTTTTAAAACCAAGAGGGACACAAAATCCAACACGGGTGTATTCTCTGAAAATCCAAAAATAAATAACCTTCAAATTTGTAATAAGTCATATATAAGCTTGGAACAACCTTCCAAAATATGTAAAGTTATAAACATAGCTTTAAAACAACACAAATATTTATGCTCAGTCATTTCCAAGTTCATTTCCCATCGAATATCCTTGAAACGGAATAGATACACTCATGAATGAGCCTCTTAAATTACCTCCATGTTGGTTACAAAAATGTATACTAATTAACTTCCTCAATTAATGAGCCTCTTCAATGAACTTTTGCTGGTTACAAAAATGCATAATAATTAACCTTCTCAAGTGCTTTGATAACATGGACTAGGCTTTGAATAATTAAGACCATCTTGGCCTTAGATCAGCCCAATTTTCATGGATCATCCCATTTAGTGCTTCCTTGAAACATTTGACACAAAGGCTGTAGTTGGGCCACTAGGAAGTGACACCAGCTTTTGAGCTCGTTCTCATTTGCATACTAATTAGCCCACTCAATTGCTTTGTGTATGCTCATTATGTCCAACTCTTAGCTTGCCTTATTGTCCATTTCTTGAGAATGATTTATCCCCAAATGATTACCTACATCAAATTTAGATAAATCAGCAACATCAACATTTGCTCTAACCCCATACTTGGTAGATCAAGCTTGCAAGAATTATCATTCATGCGCTCGAATTCTTGAAATGGTCAATCACCTCAAGGTAGAAGTTTTGTACATCATTTCTCTGAAAAATGATCTTTCCTTGAATCATGCAATCCAAATCTTATGGTTCAAACACTACCTTCTGGTGTCCTTTGTTAGCTTGTTGAATATATTGCATAGTCCTCCATTCTTTAATTGTGCATTTTCATGAATCATCTTTACAAATTCTGCTTTCTTTTTTCCAACTAGGTTCACATGTTTGCTCATTGGTAATGATATTGAATAAAAAAGGTTACAATGGGTTAAAACCATAAATAATTTCAAATGGTGAAAACATAGAATGTATAATTCCATTGTAAGTAAACTTGACATGCTAGAAACAATCTTCCCATTTTTTTATGTTTTTTTTAATAATAACACTCAACAAAGAAGATAAAGTTTTTTTCACTACTTCAGTTTGTCCATCTATTTGTGGACAATAAGTAGTAGAAAACATTAACTTAGTTCAAAACTTTTCCCATGAAGTCCTTCAAAAATAACTCAAAAACTTTGCATCTCTATTATAAATAGTGGTCATTGGCATTCCATGTAACCTAACAATTTAATTGAAGAATTAATCAGCTATATGTGTTGCATCATCAGTTTTATGACATAAAATGAAATATGCCATTTTGAAAAATCTATCTACCACAAAAAGGTTGGAGCTCTCCCCCTTTTAGTCCTAGATAAATCAAAAATAAAATCCATTGAAATATCAAATCAAGGTTCATTAGGTACTGGTAAAGGGGTGCACAAACTATGGAGTTTTGACTTAGACATAACCTATTTACTTGTCATAAACTTCTCACAAATTCTTTCCACATCACATTTCATATGAGGACAAAAAAATGTTCATGCAAAATCCCTAATATATTAGCTACACAAAAATGTCCCATCAAACGACCACCATAGGCATCTCCCACAATCTATTCATTTAATAAACACTTCGACAGTTTATTTTCTCGAAATAAAAAGTCTTCGTTCTAATAAACATAACAAATGCCACTTTTTTACATGCATTGAAAACATCACCAAAATCAGAATCTTGTGTATATAGATCATTAATGTATTCAAAATCAAACTTTTTTGTATAAAAAATGCAAAGTAAGGCATACCATCAGGATAATGCATCAGCTACCATATTTTCCTTACATTGATGGTTTCATAACACATAAGAAAATATTTCAATGAGTTAATCCCAAAAGCATGAAATTTATTCAATCTTTGCTACCCTTTCCAATGCTTTAAAGATTCATGATCTATGAGAATCACAAATTCATTTGGCCATGTTGTTTCAAATGTTTCAAAACCCTCACCAAGGAATACATCTCCTTATTATAAGTGAGGTAATTTAGACCTGTCTTGCTCAAATTTTCACTGAAGTAAGCAACTGGATGAACTTCTTATATTAAAACTACTCTAATACTTATTCCTAAAGCATCACACTCAACTTCAAAAGTTTTAACAATTAGGTAAAGCAAGCAAAGGTGCATTAGTTAACTTTTTTTAAATCAGATTAAATACCTTTTCTTGTTCTTTCCCCCACTTGAATGGTACAATTTTTTTATGACTTCAGTAAGAGGGGTGGCTAAACCACTAAAATCACGCACAAACCATCATAGAAGCGGGCTAAGTAATGGAAACTCCTCAAAAGTTTTTTATTATAAATTAGAATATAAAACTACAAAGTTTTCATAAAATTCATGTAAAACAAAATTAATCAAATGGATAAAAAGGCTTGGAGCATTACAAACGAAAAGGTGTAAATAAACACTTTTAGAAACCATATTTAGTTTTTAAAGCAGTTATTCATTCATCACCTTCATTCTAATTTATTAATATCCACTCATAATATTAATTTTAGTTAAAATACAAGAACCATATAGTTCATTTAAGATATTATCTAATCTGGGAATGGGTTGATAATATTTTACCTTTATGCTGTTAATAGTTCAATAATCAACAAACAACCTCCATGTTCTATGCTTCTTAGGAACTAATAATTCTAACACAACACAAGGACTCATACTTTCAAAAACAAGCCTCCTTTTCAATAATTCACCTACTCACATTTGCAGTTCTTTAGTGTCCTCAAGATCACTCCTATAAGCAGTTCAATTTGGAATTGATGCTCCAAATAGGAAATCAAATTGATGTTTAATCCCTTGAATATGAGGTAAACCATGAAGTTCCTCACCGGTAAAGATAGCTACAAATCCCTACAAAAGAGAAATAATATTGCTCAGTAAAACATTGATGAGATCACGTGCAGATCAAAAGACATAGAGAGAGATAGAGAGAAACGGAGAAATATAATGTAAGAAAGGGAAAGTGGGAGAGAGAAAGAAAAATAGAGAGAGAGCATGAGAGTGCAACAGAAAGTGAGGGAAAGAGAGTGATGAAGAGATGGAGTAAAGAGAGTAAGAAATAGAGGAAGAGACCAGAGATATGAATTTTTTTTGAGAGAGAGAGAGAGAGAGAGATACATATATTTTTAAAGAGAGAGGAAGATATTATGTAAGAGAGAATGAGAGAGAATTAGTGAGTGAGAGAAAGGGATAAATAGAGTTAAATAGACAGAGGAAGGGAAGGAGAGAGAAGGGGAGTGTGAAAAAAAGGGAAGCGAGAGCTCGAGAACAAGGGAGATAAAAAAGAGGGTGTGAGTGAGGGAGAGTGACAGAGAGAGAGGGAGGGAAAGACAGTGTGTGTGTGTGTGTGTGAGAGAGAGAGAGAGAGAGAGAGAGAGAGAGAGAGAGAGAGAGAGAGAGAGAGAGAGAGAGAGAGAGTGATAGTGGGAGAGTTAGATAAATATAGGTAAAGGGAGAAAGAAAGAAATATATGAATATTTAGAGAAATAGAGGGACAAAGAGGGAGGGAGATAGAGATAGAGTAAGAGAGAGTGAGTAGTGAGTAAGAGGGGGAAAGAGTGATGGAGAGAGAGAGAGAAAGAGATAAAGATATGATAAGATAGAGAGAGAAAGGGTCAGAGAGAAAGCTAGTGAGTTGGAGATGGTAAGGGAGAGAGACTGAGATGGAGATACAGTAAGGGTGAGAGTGAGTGAGGAGACAAAGAGAGAGGGTGTGAGGGAGAGAGATAGAGAGAGGTAGGCAAAGTAAGAGAGAGTGGGGAGCGAGGGAGAGAAAGATAAAGAGAAAGGGAGAGAGGGTGCGTTTGAGTTAAAGTGAGTTAGAGAGAGATAGAAAGAGACAGAGGTAGAGAGAAGGAGATTTTTGGATAGAGAGTGATAGAGTGTGTGTGAGAGAGAGGGAGGGAAGGGGAGTGCGTGAAGGCTAATGAGAGATGAAAAGTTAGATGTTGATAGATATAGTTGTAAAGAAAGAGTAAGTACAATATATATTTGATGGAACCTATAGAAAGAATGAGTGCGGGAGAGGGATAGGAGATGGAGAGGGAGAGAGAGTTAGATGTGAAGTGAGGGAGTGAGAGAGAGAGAGTGGGTGTAGAGAGGGAGAGAAAGAGTAGACTTAGGATAGGGAGAGTTTGTGTGAGATAGAAATAGAGTGAGTGAGTTAAAGAAAGAAGTCAGAGAGATGAAGATAGTTATAGAGAGAAAGGGAGAAAGATGTGGAGAGAGCTAAAGATAGAGAGAGATAGAAAGTGAGAGACAAAGGAGAGTGATGGAGATGGAAGCAATATGGAGGGAGAGAGATAGAGCAATGAACAAAGAGAGGGTGATATAGAGAGAGAATGGAAGATATAATTAAGAGAAAGGGAGAGAGTGATAAGGAGAGAGAAAGAGAGAGGGAGGGAGGGAGGGAGGGTAAGAGATAAAGAGAGAAGAAAATTATAGAGAGAAACAGAGAAAGGGTGAGAGAGAAGGAGAGAGATAGAGAGAGAGAGAGAGAGATAAGGTGACAATGCAAACGACAAGGGTGAGAAAGAAATAATTAACGGGAGATAGGGAGAACAAGAGAGAGACTCAGTGAGGTCAATGGAGAGAGAGAGAGAGAGAGAGAGAGAGAGAGAGAGAGAGAGAGAGAGAGAGAGAGAGAGCGAAAGTAAGGGAGAGATTGAGATGAGAGAGTTTGTGTAGGAGAGAGGGAGGGGTATTCAGAGAGAGATAGAAAGAGGGGAGAGAGAGAGAGGGTGAGAAAGGGGGAGATAGTTAGAGAGGGTGAGAGAGAGGGAGAGAGGGCAAGAGAGATGTATAGAACATGCAAAGTGAGGGAAGAGTGAGGAAGAGGAGGAGAAATAATGAGTGAATTAGATAGAACATGAGTGAGAGAAGGAAACTGAGAGAGGGGGAGAAATTAAATATTTTTTGAGAAAGAGAGAGAGTGAGGAGAAAATTAGTGTGAGAAAGAGAGAGGAAGTGGGAGAAAAAGATTAAGAAAGAAGGGGAGAAAGAAAGAGATCAAAAAATAAAGAGAAAGGGAGAGAGAGTAAGGAACAGAGAGGGTGAGAGGGAGAGAATGAGCGAGAAAGGATACAGAGAGAGAAGTGAAAGTGAGGGAAAGGGAGAGGAAGTGAAAGAGAGATGGAGGAAGAGATATTAAGAAATAGAGTGAGATAGAGATGCTGAGAAAAAGAGGAATGTGACAATGAGACAGAGATAAGTGAGATTGTGTGAGTGAGAGAGTGAGAGAGAGAGAGAGAGAGAGAGAGAGAGAGAGAGAGAGAGAGAGAGAGGAGGGTGTAATAATCTAAAATATGAAACCATATTTTAGAATATGAAAATTTGAAATTTTGGTTTGAACTAGAGCATAGTGGCATCGTGCTCTTGAGCATTGTAATGTAAGGTTTAGAGCATAGCACCACCAAGAATTACCACCACAATATTGAACTTTTTGTTAAATATTAAAATTTAATTTATGCAAGCCTAGTTAGGTCGAACCATTATTACGCTAGCCATTAATAGTATATATATATATATATATATATATATATATATATATATATATATATATATATATATATATATATATATATATATATATATATATATATATATATATATATATATACATATATATATAATATCGATGTCATCTCCCTCACCCCTCCCTCATTTCGCTTGCCTTGTTCAAGAAGAAACCAAAGGAGGAGAAAGAAGGGGAAGGGGGGGGGGGGGGGGGGGGGGGGGCAAGAGAGAAAAATCACCGCTCTTTTTACAAAATTTTTAAATTCATATAAGTAACTATCATCTTACTTTTATTTCGATAATTTTGATTTATACAATTTTTATCTCCTAAATCTGTCAAGAATATATTATCTCCTAATTTTGTAAGCTTTCACCATGTAAATTTTAATATATTATAGATTTGATTATTTTGAAAAACATGTTATAATTTTATTATATTTTTACCGATTAAATATGAGTACAAGAAGTTTTAGGTAAAATGAGTTGGGAAATTGGTATATGAAAATGTGTTGGAAAGCAATGTATAATGATTTGATATGGTAATACATAAATGTGATATGGGCTGAAATAACTATAATGTGATTAATGTGTATTGAAAGGATGTACTATACTATATGAATATTGATCTGATAGAAAAGTTGTATTAAGCGTTATCAAATATATGATGTGACAATCTCATGTGATACAATTATATAATGATTGAGAGTCATAAGCAGCTGGAAATGGATAGAGTTATAAGGAGTCAAGGTGATTGTTATGTTATTCAAGGGAAGATATAAAGAGTTCGTTGATTGGGAGTTATAAGGGGCAACTGATTAGGAGTAATAAGGGCAAGAGCAAGATCAAGATACCATTATTTGAATATCTAAACATTGTACAAATACTAACCATTATTACTGATTAGCAATTACTATTACTATTAATATGACTTACACTCAAGATACTGAAACTATTATTGGCTACTGTACTAACATTGATCACTATTACTAATTACTTATTACAGATATAATTACTGATGTTATACTTATGCTATTTACTATCATTAATATTGTTACTAGTACAAAGACAGTTCACTATTACTAATATTATGACAAGAACTAACACTATTTCATATTAAAGATATAGATCATTATTATTGATATTATTATTGATGAAGTAATAGACGGAGATGTAATGCATTAAATTTTTATATGATTTACAACATATTATTTTCATTTTTTATTGCATTAATTTCAGTTGCAATATTAAGATTACTTTTGGGCTTTCATACTCATTATGTTGTTTAAATTATTTCACACAAGGAGCCTGCAACTTAAGACTATGTATGCAATGATGCTATTGTAGTTTTATTTTAGGTTTTATGGTTTAGATGTATTCTTTTATAACCTAGGAGGGCTATTGTAGATACTATTTTTGACTCTATGGACATGATGTAATTATGAGCAATAGTAAAGTTAATTATGATTTATATTATTTATTAGTTTTCTTCAATATAACAATCAACTTTAGATGTAAATTGGTCTTTTTGATAAATGAGTAGAATGAATTTATTAGATAATAAGGATTAAAAAGAAAATAGAAACGAGATTCAATTACTAAAAATCTCGGGGCATGATAAATTGGTATTAGAGTAATGGTTAGTGAAATAATGGATTACATTATTAATGTGTTAATAGATTTATTTTGTCTTAATGAATTAGTTTTATATTTGTTTAGTTTATTTTGAAAGACTTATTTTGAATTTAAGATTGATTTTTTATCAGGAAAACGAACCCAAAATGAAGGAAATCTAAATATAATACTGAAACCTATTCAATGACATCTAAAAACTTGAAAATAATAATAACCATGATTACTTAGATGGTGAATGATATATTAATGAAACAGATTGGGAAAAAACTATTAGAAAATGATGAACGGAATGGCAAAATGACCATTACATGGATATGGATTGAGTATGCTTAGATTGATTGTATACCATTTGAATTAGTGAAAGAGGCATCTGAAATACCTGATATGACTGGTATGATTTATTTTATTCTTTTTAATTGAGCTTTCTAATGATTTCATTGATCGATATTATATATAGGCATTTTATTTACATATTAATTTTGATTTGACATATTATATATCCAATTTTGTGTTAAAAATTATTCTTTCTGAAACTGACTACTATAGAAATATCAAGGATGATATTTTTTGAGTATGGGAAGATTATAATAATCCAAAATATGAAAACATACTTTGAAATATGAAAATCTATAATCATTGTTTGAACTAGAGCATAGTTGTACTGTCTCTTGAGTGCTACAATGTTAAGCTTAAGAGCATAGCGGTGCTACAAACCGCTGCCACATTATTGGAGTCTCTATTCTATAAAAAATCTGATTTCTACATGTGATGTTGGATTGTCGAACTGCTATTGCACTAGGCCACTAACAATATTTTTTATATAAAGATTAAGAAGGATATAAAGGAAAGGGAAGAAGAGGAGACAAGAGGTAAACTTCATATGGTTTTGTCCATTGTTTCCTTTATGAAAACTATATTATTCATTGTAAGTAACTATGTTATGACTTCTATTTTCAATGATTTTAATTTTTATATATTTTATCTATCCTAAATCTATTAAAAATACATTATCTCCTTATTTTGAAAGCTTTCACTACATAACTTTTGATATGTATGTTTGATCATTTTGAATATTATGATTTTTTTTTTATATTTTTACTACTTAAATATGTATAGAAATTTCTGAGTAAAATGAATAGGGAAAAAAGTTAATTGAAAAAGGGTTGCAAAGCAATATACAATGATTTGATATAATAATACTGAAAATATGATATGGGCAAATATAATTATAACGGATTAATGTGAGATAAAGAAATATCATAGAGAGGAAGAGTGAGTAAGAGAGAGATAGAGGAAAAAATAGAGAGATATTTTGAGAGAGAGTGGAATAGGAAGAGAGTTTGCATGAGAGAAAGGAAGATACGTAGAGGGAAAGAAGTAAAGAGTAAGGGAAGGAGAGCGAGTGAAAGAAATAGAGGAAGTGAGATATATAGATATAGAGAGGAAAGATGGATAAAATACAACATATATATTATTGAAGCAAGCTAGACTATGAGAGTGAGAGGGAGGGAGGAGATTGAGGGAGTGAGATAGATAGTGAGAGGAAGGGGGATGAAGAGAGGGAGCGAGTAGGTGTACAATACAAGAGAGGAACATATGAGAGAGAGGGCGGGAGAGATGGCAAGAGAGAGGGAGAGAGAGTGAGAGCATGAGGGAAAGAGAGATAGAGAGAATGTTAGAAGGAGATATAGAATGAGAGATAGGCGGGTAGAGAGAGTGTAAAGAATAGAGATAAGGAGACAGAACAAAAGAGAGGTTGAAAGAGCGATATAAAAAGAGAGAGGGAGAGGGAAGGGAAGCGAGTGAGAGACAAAGAGATGTATTTGTAGAGAGGTAGAGAGTGCATACCATAGGAAGTGGGAGAGATAAAGAGAGTTTACAGAAGAAGGAGAATGAGAGCAATAGTGGGATGAGAAAATGAGCGATATACTTATAAAGGGAGTGAAACATCTATTTGATAGAGGCTATAGAGATAGTGATCAAGGAAGAATGAAGATAGTTTTAGTGAAGGGCAGAGGAGGAAAAAGGAAGATAGAGTGATAGAAAGAGAGTGATAGAGAGAGAAGAAGACGGAGATAGAACATGATCATGAGAGAAAAGGGAGAGAGGGGTAGTTGGTGAGTGAAATAAAAAGGGAGATCTAAAGAGAGATATAGAGGATGGGAGAGAGATAAAGTGAGGGAGAGAGTGGGCTAGAGAGAGAAAAATGAAGGGATAAACATAGAGTGAGAGAGCAAGATTTTGAAAGCGAAGAAGAGGGTGAGAGAGAGAGAGAGAGAAAGAGCCAAAGAGAAAGCATAAGAGAGAGGGGAAGAATGTGGGAGAGGGAGAGAGGGGGGATAGAGATATATTGAGAGAATGTGAAGTAGAGAGGTGGGAGATGGAGATGAAAAAAAGATAGGAGAGAGAGTGAGAGAGGGTGAGCGGGAAATAGAAGGAGAGAGAGGAAGAGTGTGAGAGAGATGAGGGTGAGGGAGAGAGAGAAAGAGAGAGAGAGAGAGAGAGAGAGAGATAGAGGAGGAAGGAAAGTATGTGAATTTTGTTAGAAATATGACTTTCTTACATGTTGGTGGCACGAACGCTCACTTAGGCTTTGAGTGCTTGGGGGCCTTGGTTCACCGCAAGTAGTTCAATCACTTCTTTCAGCTCGAGCTTCGAGGGTGATTTGATTAACCCGCGCTACACAGGCTATCACAGTTAGTTATTACATATTCGAGAGACTGAGGTAGGGCATATACACCAAGAAAAGGTCTATTGAGGAGTTCTCATATCGTTATTTGGTCATTAAGGCTTGTTGTCCCAAGTTCCTCAAGCATTTTGAAGAAACTATTTTCACATGTGACTGTCATTAATTGATGTCTAATTCAGTAAAGGTGGCTTCTCTAGGTGGGAGAGCTTTAATTGATGTCATCTTTTGAAAAGGCAGTTATTCTACATAGGTGCCTTTCATTAATGTTATGTTTTGATGTGAAATATTTTAGCCAACAACTAAGCGATCTTTATCAAAAGAAATGAAATAAGAACATTGAGAAGATAATTGCTTCCTTTATGAGTAGATTATCTTTAAGTCATTAATGCTCCAAGTTCTAGGTATTTTATTTTCGTTGTGACTTTGTATATATACGTACGAAATGTGAAGTATATGTTAAATCTCATTCCAAGTAGACAGAAGCCAAGAGGTATTTGCACACCTTCTATCCTAATAAATAATTAATTTATATATATGTTAAATAAAAATATATTTTATATAAAATTTAATGATACTTTTAAAGGGATGATTAATATTTTCAAAACATCTAAGGCAACTTGCTTTTGTATATGATTGTATTAAACATTTAGAACTTATTCTCCACTTTAATCAAAAGTTTTCTCTTTTGATATGTAATTGATTATGAGGGCTCATCTCTATAAGAATCGAATATGATAATATAAAAAAATGCTATCTTAGCTTGCAAAGAGGGGAAAATCTCTAACGCCAACTAAGTTTATTATGGGCTGATTTTGTATTTAATACATTAGGTGAATGTGATACTTATCGCTCAGGATATTTGTTACATTCCCTAAGCTGACTTTCTGTATGAAAAAAATCCATTTATTTACTCAGATAAAAAATACAAGTGTTAGTTTAACTTTATCTCTTATGCTGAGTTTCAGTACAAAAATAAATCCTCTCTCTCTTTCTCTTTTCTCTTTATCTCTTACTCTCTTTACCATCCTTATTACTATCTCCCTTTCTCTCACTTCTCTATTTCACACTCTCTCTCTATTTTAATCTCTCTCCCTCCCTTTATATTACCTCTCTCTCTCTCTCTCTCTCTCTCTCTCTCTCTCTCTCTCTCTCTCTCTCTCTCTCTCTTGATTTCTTTCTCTAACTCCATATTGCTTCTCTTTCTCCATCACCCCCACTCTCTTTCTCTCAATTTCTTCAATATCTCTATCTTTAGCTCTCTCCTTATCTTTTTCTCTCTCTATAACTCTCTCTTCCTTTCTCTCTCTTTCTCTCTCTTTAACTATCTCTCTACCTACTCTCTCCATCCTACTATGTCTAGTCACTCTCTCAATATCTCTCTCTCCATGCTCTCACTTTCCATCCTACTCCCTCTCTCTCTCTTTCACTCAATCTCTCTCTAGGTTCCAACAAACATATGTTGTACTTCCTCTTTCTTTAGAACTCTATCAATCACCATCTAACTCTCCTTCTCTCGCAAGCCCTCACATACACCCCTTCCCTTCCTCTCTTTATCTCCCTCTCTCTCTCACTCACACTCTCTCTCACTTTCTATCCAAAAATCTCCCTCTCACTACCACTCTTACTCTCTCTATCTCTCCCTAACTCAAGCACACACTCTCACACACTGCCTCTCCTTCACTTTCTATCTCTCTCTCCCTCCCTCCCCATTCTCTATTGCTCTCTATCTCTATCTACCCTACACCCTCTCCCTCTCTCTCTCACTCACTAACTCTCACCCTCTATATCCATGAATCTTACTCTCTCTACCTCTCTCCCCATCTCACTCTCTCTCCTCCACCATCTCTAACTCACTAGCTTTTTCTCCCTCACCCTTTCTCTCTAAAAATCTATCTCACTCTATCTTGATCTCTATCTCTCCATCACTCTTTCCCCCTCTTATGCACTCACTCACCCTTACTCTATCCCTATCATGCCCCTCTCTCTTTTTGGCCCTCTCTGCCTCTAATATTCATCTTTCTCTCTCCCTTTACCTATCTTGATCTCACTCATTCTCTATAACTCTATCTCTATCTGTCTCACACTCTCTTTCAATCTCTCTCTCTCTCTATCACTCTCCCTCTCTCACACTATCTTGGACACCCTCACCCTTCTCTCTCTCTCTCTCTCTCTCTCTCTCTCTCTCTCTCTCCATTTATCTTTCTCTCTCCCACTTTCCCTTTCTCACATTCTCTCACTTACATTCTTTGTCTCTCTCTCTCTCACTCCCTATTCTTTCCCCTTCACTCTTTATACTCTCTCACTATTTTGCCCATTTTTTCTTTATCTTGGTGAACTTTGTGAGGGAAACTGTGGAATGGTGGGGGGTGACCAAAGGTCGCCTCCCCGCTCGAGTAGGGGCTAGAGCAACGGCAATGCAGACAACAATAATCGACGATGATCAGATGGCAGATCTGGAGGACTGAAGAAGCCTGGAGATCGTTCTACTAGGAAGGCTGTGGTGAACATGACAAAGGGAAAAGTGTGGGATGTTGGTAAATCTGGAGTGGAAGTTTCTTCAGAAGGTTAGTGGGAGGTCAAGCCTTCCATCCTTGAGCCCCAATTGCAATAACAGTTAGATAAGAGAACCAGAGGTTAGATGCAAGCTAGTGGGAGTAAAATCGAGGATTCTCCTCCAAAGCCAAAGCTGGAGATGAAGTTTATTCCATTTTTGAGCATGACGCTTAATCCGATGTTCAATGGATTAGATTCCTCCATGGAGGTGGAAGGGATCTAATCTCTCCAGGATTGCTTAGAAGTCGTGGAGGAGATGTTTGATTTGAAAGCAACTATGACCGGTTGGGTTAGTGCAAGGGAGGAAATGGTTGATATGGAGACTACTACTCTAGAATTTTAGAGTCCGACGGAGGTATGTATGGGTTTACCCAAATTAGGTGATACGATCTTTGAGAATGTGGGTACAGGAGATGGTCGTTCTTTATCCAATGGAGGATTAGTTGTAGATAATACTAGAGGGGTGATCGGAGATAGTTCCAAATCTACTAGAATGAACATTCCATTAAACGACATGGTAAATGATTGTGGAAATGCTACTTCAGAACAAGTGTTCAATATCTTGGGGAATTCTAGTGGGAAGGCAGTAAATAGAAGTCCTTTTTTCTCTGCAGGAGTCAATAATGCATGGAGAAAGCCTGAGCATATTCTGATCCTTAATCCGGAAGAAATAAGCTTGATCTCTTCGGATGGGATTTCGGTTGATCTTAATTTGGATTTTGTTATGACGAATTTGGCATTGCTGGAAAGATCTATTATAGGGAAAATTTTTGGAAGAAGAGCATCTTATTTTCTATTAAAGTTGGAGCACCAACGAGAGTGGGGTAGGTTTGGAGATTTTCAATTAACCACTATGAAATTCTATTGTTTTGTGTGCTTTTTTGATTCAGTTGAAGCGAGGGATGATGTCCTATGTGGAGGTCCCTGGTTCATTGGGTGGAAACATTATTGGATTGGATAGGTGGATGCCAAGTTTATCTCCAGCTTTGATTTGGAACAATCACGGTCTGATCTAAGATACGACAGTCCGGGGTCTTCAAATTTAAAACCATCTTCCCATATTTAAAATCAATGGTGGGGGTCTTTGAATTTTAACTATCTTTGGCGGACTTAAAGTCGACGATGCGAGGTGTTCGACACTTATTTAAAAAATCCCATCATCCATTCTTTCCTCTCTTTTTTTTTTCTTTTCTTTTTTTTTTCTTAAAATATATATAATATTATATTATTTTTAATATAACACATATAATATATTATGATATAATATATAACGTTATATTATCATATTATAATATATATAATATACAATGTAGTAAAGGGATAAAGGGAGCCCAATTGGGTTGTCGAGCTATCAATAACATAACAATAAAATATTATCACCTCGTTCCTAGATTAGATGATATGTTGGATGTATTGCATAGTTTATGTGTTCTTACAAAAAAATAATATTATAAATGGATATCATTAGATTAGGATGAAAAAAGGTGATGAATGGAAAATAATTTTAAAAACTAAATATGGTTTGTATGGGTGGTTAATGATGCCTTTTTGGTTTAACTAATGCTTCAAGCATATTTATGTGTTTGATGAATCAAATTTTACGTGCATTTATTGGAAAATTTTTTGTTGTGTATTTTGATGATATTCTAATTTATAGTAAAAACTTGGAAGAACATGAAATGCATTTTAAATCTATTTTTAAAACTCTAAGGAAAGAAAGATTATTTGTTAACCTCAACAAGTGAACCTTTTGCACAGATAAGCTTGTATTTCTTGATTTTTTATAGTAAGAGAGGAATTGAGGTGGTTGACGTAAACATCAAGGAATTCTAAGATTGGCCAACGCCTACAACAATACACTAAGTGAGGAGTTTCCATGGCTTAACATGCTTTTATAGATAGTTTGTGCATAATTCTAGTAGTTTAGCCACTCCTCTCACTGATGTCATCATGAAAAAATTATCCTGTTTAAGTGGGGAAAGAACAAGAAAAGGCATTCACAGAAGTCATTAAGATAGATTGTGAGAGAGAGTGAAGGAGATAAAGATAAAGGGACAGAACATGCAAGGAGGAGAGAGGGAGAGAGAGAGAGATGGGTATATAGTGAGACGGGGAGAGGGAGGGAGGGAGAGAGAGAGAGAAAGATATTTAGACTGATAAGAGGATGTGAGAAAATAGTGAGTGAGGAGTTGAGAGAGAGATGTAGCAAAAGAGCAAGAGAGATAGAGCGAAAGAGCAAGAGAGATGGTAAGAAAGAGGGACAAAAGAGATTTATAAGAGTGTGAGGTAGAGCAAGTGGGGAGAGGGAATGAGAGAGATGGTGAGAAAGAAAGAGGATGAGAGAGAGAGAGGTCCAGTGCAAAAGGGAAAGTGAGATTGAGGGAGAGAGAAGACGGTGAGTGGGAGTGAAAGAGAGTAGAGGTAGATAGAATAAGAAAGTGAGAGAGGGGGAGAGATAGAGGAAGAGATTGTTATAGAAAGGGAGAGAAAGAGGAGATGGAGTTGTTAAGAGAGTTGCTGCTAGCATGTTTTATATTCTTGCAACTTATATAGTTTTGATGATTCCAAATATTATTATTTTATGTGTAGTTATCTCCTAACACTTTTTGGAAGATTAGTTTTTGCTCTTGTGTGTACTAACATTTCAAAAAAATTGAACTCCAAACTATGAAGACTTCAAATCAAATTTAGTATAAAAATCCTTTGCAAATTGAAGCTTTAAATCATTTTTTGAATTGAGAGGGAGTGATTGTAATTGAGTGAATAAACACACACACACACACTTAAGGAGATTTTATAAAATTTGTACTGATCATACGGGATGAACCTAGTTCATACGGGACGATCAGGTCAGTTCTCTCCTCGTAAGAGCAATGGAACGAACAGGAGTTGGAGGAAATTTTTCATGTCCTGATCATCCAGGACAAAACTATTTTCGTCCCAGGACGAGTTAGGCTCTGTAAAAATTTCATTCAAACAAAATCTATAATCATGCCTGGAAGATTTCTTCTCTGTAAAAATTTCGTCCAAACAAAATCCAAATCATCCCAGGATGAATTCTTCTCTATAAAATTTTGTTCAGAAGAAATCTATAATCGTGCTAGGATGGTTTCTTCTCTGTAAAAATTTTGACCAGTCGAAATCCAAATCATCCCAGTATGAATTCTTCTCAGTAAAAATTTCTTTCAAAATTCATTATCATGCTAGGACGAGTTGCTCTCTATAAAAAGTTTGTCCGGATGAAGTCCTGTTCGTCCCAAGACAATGTGACCCGACTTACTAAAGTTGGTTACATCCTAAAGTTATTTGGGAACCGACCTATGGTATAACTGATGGTACCGAACGAACCTAGTTCATACGGGACGATGATCGTGTACGAACATACTTCGTACCAATATTCATTAGGATCATTTCCGACACTTTAAGTAAAATCGTCCACGACGATCCATGATCGTACGGGACGATTCATTTCATGTTGACTTAAAAATTTGCAGTTTTGGACAGTTTTCTTGTCTCTCCTATATATAGTCACCTTTAGACTGCCACCCAATCTTTTTGCCACTTGATCTTCATGCCTATTGAAAGAAGAGTCAAGGAGAGAGTGTGAGAGAGCTTTCAAAGGAGGATTCCTACCACTGCAGTGTGAAGGCTTCGCTTTGTGTTCAAAGGTAAGAATCTCTACTTGTGATTTGGGATTACTTCACTCTTTTCTTTCTTCCTTCTAGATTTATTGTGAGAAGATCTGTCAAGGAGATCTGGTTCTCTGCCAACACTTGGAGAGTGTGAACATACGCGGGTTCTCTGCCCATACTAGGAGAGTGTCAAAGGACGAAGGGTTCTCTGCCCAAACTAGGATGTAGGTCTGGTTTTGACAGAACCACTATAAATCTGGTGTTCTTTACTTTTTGCTTTTTATTTTGTTTATCATTTACAACTTGTGGTTGAAAAATCTTTTTCTAAAAAATTCACTAACAATTAAATTTTTATTTCCAAAGTTTAAAAAGAGGGATCAAATTTTTTCTAAATCTGGTGTTCTACAAAAATTTAAGAAATCCCTTTGCCTAGAGATTTAAGATTTTCTAAAAATCACCCAACGGAATTGATTATAGGTGAACCAAGTGAGGGTCTAAGGACTAGGCATGTATTAAATAAGGAATTCAATCATTCAGCCTTCATTTCAAATAAAGAACCCACTAATATTGATCAAGCACTTTCTGATAATTTTGGATTTTGGCCATACAAGAAGAGTTGAATCAATTTGCAAGAAATAAAGTTTGGGAATTAACTACAAGGCCAAAAGATTAAAGTGTAGTTATAACTAAGTGGGTATTCAAAAATAAAATGAATGAATCAGGAGTAGTCATTAGAAACAAGGCTAGATTAGTTGCTAAGGGGTATAATCAGATTAAATGGATTGATTTTGAGGAGACTTTTGCCCCTGTTGCTAGACTTGAAGCAATTAGGGTTTTGCTAGTCTTTGCCTGATTTAAAGGTTTCAAATTGTTTCAAATGGATGTGAAAAGTGTCTTTTTAAATGGGGTAATTGAAGAGGATATTTTTGTAGAACAACCTCCAGGTTTTGAAAATTCTAAATACCCAAATCATATTTTCAAGTTGAAAAAGGCATTATATGGATTAAAACAGGCACCTAGGGCTTGGTATGAGAGGTTGAGCACCTTCTTACTCGAAAGATCATTTGAAAAAGGAAGTGTGGATACAACTCTCTTTTTGAAGAAATGTGGAAAGGATATACTCATTATTTAAATTTATGTGGATGATATCATTTTTGGATCTTCAAGTAAAAATTATTGTGATGATTTTTCTAAAACAGTGAGTAGTGAATTTGAGACGAGTTTAATGGTAGACTTAAGTTACTTTCTAGGCTTTAGCATTAATCAAATTGAGGAAGGTACATTTTTAAGTGAGTCAAAATATGTTAAGGACATCCTTAAAAAGTATGAAATGGACAATGCTATACCTGTTAGTACTCCAATGTGTTCCTCAGTTCAGTTAGATAAGAATCCTAAGAGAAAATCTATTGATCAAAAGAAATTTAGAGGAATAATTGGATCTTTACTTTATTTGACTACTAGCCGGCCCGATATCATGTTTAGTATTTGCTTATGTGCTAGATTTCAATCAAATCCAAAAGAATCACATTTGACAGCACTGAAAAGGATTTTAAGATATTTGTTAGGAACTCAGAACTTAGGAATTTGGTATCCTAAGTTTAGCTCTTCATTTGAAATAATTGGTTATTCATATTCTGACTTTGCAGGTTATAGGGTCGATAGAAAAAGCATTTCTAGAACAAGTCAGTTCATTGGAAATTCATTAGTTTCATGGTCTAGTAGAAAACAAAATTCAGTAGCCCAATCTACTGCAGAAGCTGAATAAATTGCATTAGGAAGTTGTGTGGCACAAGTACTTTGGTTGAAACAATAGTTGATTGATTTAGGATTAACTATAGGCACTATACCAATTCATTGTGATAATACTAGTGCTATTTGCATTTCAAAAAATCCTATTCAACATTCAAGAACCAAACACATAGACATAAGGCATCATTTCATAAGGGATCATGTATCCAGGGAGAAATTGAACTCATTCATGTTACAACTGAAAATCAACTTGCAGAAATTTTTACAAAACCTTTAGCCTTTGATATTTTCAGTGCATTAAGAACAAGGCTTGGTGTGATTGATTTAAATGCTTAAATAAAAATGTTCTTGGAACATTAATATTTGTTTATTAATTAAATGTTTTTTATGTGTTTATGATTTTGTTTGTGTGAATTTTCCTTTTAGAGTCTGTGCTTCTTCGTTATTTTTGGTATTTATTTTGTTTTATTTTTGAATTGTAGTTTTTGTTTGAGTGCAAAATTTTTTTGTAAGTCATCATCATCATCCGGGACGAAATATTTTCGTACGGGATAATTTGTATAGTATGACAAACTGTCGGATTTTGAACCGTCTGAGTGATTGTTGCACTTGATGTTTTGTGTCTGTATTGTTATTGTTAGTTGTTGTTTGCTTTTAGTAGTTTGATGTATTTCTTCTTTATCTTAATTGTTGTATTGATATCTTGGTGAATCCTTGTAATATTTAAAAAGATATCAATACAAGTTCTTGTGTTTTGATTTGAATTTACTTTTTGAGATTTTTTTTTTTTTTTTTTGAGAAAATGCAGAAATTGCATTAAAATAAAAGAGTAGATAACCTAATACAGACTAGGTAAAAGAAGCTAATGATCCTTTTTTCAACATAAAAAAAGGACCTTATTAAAAATAAATTTGTTAATTTAAACTTATTATAAATGTAATGAAATCCATTATCTCCTATTTTGAAACTATTGAGATGCAGAGGATACAAAAATATAAGACAATCCGAGAGTTGATTAGTATCCCAGAGTTCCCATCCAGTTAGAGAATAAGAAATAGTAAAGATTTCAAAAACATTTAGGCAAAGTTTAAAATAACAAATTAAAAAAAGGAAAAGGAAACAAAATCTAATAAGAAAATTATATTTCAATATAAAATTCCAAAAGTTTGGTATTAAAATGCCAAACTTTAGTATCATAAGCTCCAACTTCAAGAAATTCTCTGTTGTGTTCCTATCCATAGGAGAAACCTTTTGCATTTTAGTGAGATAAAAGGGTAGAAGAACTTTTTAAATCATTCTTCTCTTTGAGTTCAGCCATCTTCCTTCTAGGTAGTTCTTTCACCGCCCCCAATGCTTGAAGTTCTTTGAATAAAACATGCTTTGATCCGGGGGAATCATTCTTCTTGGTAAAAAAGTTTTTATTTTTTTTAAGAATAGTTCTCTTGAAATTCAAACTAATAGCTGATGGAGGAGAAGTAGAATCATGGATTGAAGTATTAGTGTAATTACCATTTACACTATCATCAGCCGCCAAAGCTGTTGATGGAGATTTTATAACAGATTCTGTTACATTATTCTCCTGACTACTAGAATTTTTGAATTCAAATTCTGGTTTGTGAGCTCCCAATAAATCAGCATCTTGAGAAGATTCGGTAGCCTTTGTAGGAGTCAAAGCAAAAATTGTCATAATCTGCTGTAAATATGAAAAAACTGTTTCCTGAATATTAGCATCCTGTGTAGAATCTGCATCCTTAATAACTTCCACAATTTCAGCATTTTTGAATTCAGGATTTGAATTTAAAAAATCATTATCTTTTCTAGGCATAATAACTTCCACAATTTCAGCACTTTTGAATTCTGGATTTGAATTCAAATAATTTCTGAGTATGTTATCTGAAATAATGATTCCCTTTTGATTAGCATCTTCATTTGGAATGTTACAACCATCTCCCTCGGGTATATCCATAATACTAGGAATTTCAGGACTTTAAATCTGACCGGCCTGGATTTGCTCCTGATTTTGTGGGATATCTTCAGCATTGATATGCTGTTTGATTGTAGAATCTGCTCCTTGACTAATAGTTCAATAATATCATCAACTTGATTATCCAAAGGATCAATGCAAATTTCTGCACCAATGAACCCGTCTCCTTCATCTTCTTCCAAGGCAGCATTATTTGCATTAACACAACATCCATCTGATTTTACTTAGAATGAGAAAACATTAAAATTCTTTTTCTCTGGTTTTGTTCTTCTTTTGTTTTTGTACTTCACATGCATCCAAGGCCCATATGGGTTTTTATCATTAAGATAAGAACCGGAAGCACCATCTATAACAGGTTGATTTTAAATTTGTGTTGAATTTGGACACACGGAATCAATATGTCCAATCTTTCCACAATTGTAACAAAATGAAGATAGATTTTCAAATTCAAATTTCTGAAAAAATCTACCATTAATGCCTTCCACCCAAATACCAAATGGTAGTTTTGAATTCAAATTACCCGAATGCAAGCTCTAGCATATTCCCTTCTCCCCCATCTATGTTACCATCCAATAAAATTGGAGTTCCAATTCTAGAAATAATTCTAGTGATATTGGATTCATTCCAATAGTGCAATGGTAAATGAGGAAGACAGACCAAAATTGGAGCTGAAATCCCATCCAAAGAATTAGGTGAGAAGGTAGGAGGCCATTTGTCTAAACCTACCACAAACCCTCCTACAAACCAAGGACCTCCGTTAAGAACTTAATTCATGGCTTCAAGCAATTGGAAAGATCAGAGGAGCCAATCTAGACCAAGCAATGTAATATGAAATCCCCCATATTTCAACCATTGCTTTCTTAATTCAAAAGATCACTTAGAAAAAGGATAGTTTTCCCTAAGGATTTTAACAACCAAAGACTTGTTCAAAAGTTGAACATTAGAATTTTCCTTTTCTATGTCCAATTTGACAACATTTGCATCCCCAAAATCTTCATATTTTCCACTAAAATTAATTTTAATGTGTGGTTTTTTTATCCACAAATTAGAATTATCCATATTTGAAGAAGTGATAGGAACAATATCCTTCTTCAAAATTTCAGCAAAACTTCCTCTTGAAGAAGATGCCTCCTTATCATTAGCTCCAGAGATGATAGCCGACAAAAATTTGGCTTATCATTCAAAGATGAAATTATTTCTTTACCTTTGCCTGAAATCGGCAAAGGCTTATGCCTTGCATTCAAATCTCCCTCTCTTATGACTAGAGGAGATTCCAAAATCCGAAAAGGGGAAATGTGTTTGAAGGAGAATCTACCTTTTGAATCCAACATAATTGGACTCGTGGTAGAAAGCAAGTTTTTGGTGTTCCGGTCATCCTTAGATGACCGGCCACCTTCATCCATCTCCAACACTAGCGCCTGAAATTTTCAAAGCCTTCTTCAAAATCCTTCCTACTTTTGTGGAGCTTATCTCTTATCCTTTGGCCGTGCTAATGGACAAAAAAGTTTCACCTTTTGAGATGTTTGTTAGACTTTATATAAATCATCAGATTTTTAATCTTAATCGTGCTATAACCTGAATTGTAAGAAAAATTAAATTCATTAGAAAATCTAATTATTTTATGTTTAAGTTATGCTTATAACTTGAGATTATTAGGATTTTCAATTTCAAGTCTCTTCTTTAGACTGTTTTATTGTTACTATTATTATTGCAATTACGATGTTTTCTTATTTAATATTTCACTCATCAATCATTATTTATGCACTTAGAAAGATTTAAAATTTTAGATTATTGTTTTTGGAAAGAATAAAATTACTCTTGCAAATTGTGTAAAAGTACAATAAAAAATCAAAAGGAATGCGCAAAAGTTCGCAATGTGAAAAAGAGGCACAAAATAAGCCCAAATTAAAAATGATGCACAAAAATGTGCCACAACTATGAAAAAGATGCGCAAAGCACCCCATGTGGTAGTTATTTCTTTCCAAACTCTTTTAATCTCTTAATTCAAATTGATCTTATGTTCATTTATAATTGATATGAAAATTTGAAATATACAATTTTTTATTCATCCTTATTGCAATGATTTTCTCTATATTAGTGTCTAAACTGACTCATGTCTTTGAAAAATTCTTTTTATTATCTATGTTATATCACTTCTTAAATTATATGAATTTTTATGATTTGCCTAATATTTTAATTTTATTTGCATAACTTATTTCAATCACTATTAAGATTATATTATCAAATGATTTTCATATCTCTGCTCATACTTCAAGTTTTTGTTATCTTCCTCACTTTTTTGCTGTTGTCAAAAAGGGGGAGAAATTGTTTATTGAATTGTGTCTTGTGAGTCTTGTATCTTGTGTTAGTATTTTTGTTTATTTTGTTTTTGTGTCTTGTGTCTTGTGAGTCTTGTATCTTGTGTTAGTATTTGTGTTTATTTTATTTTTGTGATTATGTTGTTTTTAAGATTATGTTGTTGTTTTGTTTCGTATAAAATTTTTTGAAAAACAAAAATAATTTTTGAATCAATGCCTCTTTATTTTCATGCATTCATCAATTCAGAGGGAGTTTAGAAGATTCTTAGAATTTGCAATCCTACAAACAATAATTATTTTGCCATCATAAAAAAGGGGGAGATTGTTAAGAGAGTTGCTACTATCATGTTTTACATTCTTGCAACTTATATAGTTTTGATGATTACAAATATTATTATTTTATGTGTAGTTATCTTCTAACACTTTTTGGTAGATTTGTTTTTGCTCTTGTATGTACTAACGTTTCAGGAAAATTGAACTCCAAACTATGAAGACATCAAATCGAATTCACTATACAATTCTTTGCAAATTGAAGCTTTAAATTATTTTTTGAATTGAGAGGGAGTGATTGTAATTGGGTGAATAAAAATACACACACACACACACACACTTAAGGAGATTTTATAAAATTTGTACTGATCGTACAGGACGAACCTAGTTCGTATGAGACGATCAGGCCAGTTATCTCCTCGTAGAGCAATGGAATGAACAGGAGTTGGAGGAAATTTTTCTAAGTCCTGATCGTCCAGGATGACGTCCAGGATGAAATTATTTTCGCCCTGGAAGAGTTAGGCTCTATAAAAATTTCATTCAGACGAAATCTATAATCGTGCCAAGACAATTTCTTCTCTGTAAAAATTTCGTCCAGACAAAAACCAAATAGTCCCAGGATGAATTCTTCTCTGTAAAAATTTCATTCAAACAAAATCTATAATGTGCCAGGATGATTTCTTCTCTGTAAAAATTTCATCCAGACGAAATCCAAATTTTCCAAGGATGAATTTTTCTCAGTAAAAATTTCGTTCAGACAAAGTTCATTTTTGTGTCAGGACAAGTTGCTCTCTGTAAAAAGTTCATCCGGACAAAATCATGATTGTCCTAGGACGACGTGAACCGACTTACTAAAGTTGGTTACGTCCTGCAGTTATTTGGGAACCGACCTATGGTATAACTGATCGTACCGGATGAACCTAGTTTGTACGGGACGATGACCATGTACGAACATAGTTCGTACCAATATTCATTAGGATTGTTTCCGACACTTTAAGTAAAATTGTCCAGGACGATCCACGATCATACGAGACGATTCATTTCGTGTTGACTTGAAAAATTTTTAGTTTTGGACGATTTTTCTTGTCTCTCCTATATATAGTCCAATTTAGACTACAACCCAAACTTTTTGCCATTTGATCTTCGTGCCTATTGAAAGAAGAGTCAAGGAGAGAGTGTGAGAGAGCTTTCAAAGGAGGATTCCTACCACTGGAGCATGAAGGCTTCGCTTTGTGTTCAAAGGTAAGAATATCTACTTGTGATTTGGGATTACTTCAATCTTTTCTTTCTTCCTTCTAGATTTCTTGTGATAAGATCTATCAAGGAGATCCGGTTCTCTGCCGACACTTAGAGAGTGTGAACAGATGCGGGTTCTATGTCCGCACTAGGAGAGTGTGAAAGGACAAAGGGTTCTCTGCCCACACTAGGAGAGTGTGAAAGGACGAAGGGTTCTCTGCCCACACTAGGAGAGTGTGAAAGAACAAAGGGTTCTCTGCCCACACTAGGAGAGTATGAAAGGACAGACGGTTCTCTGCCAACACTAGGGATAAGTGCAAAAGGAAGACGGTTCTCTGCCGCACCGGATAGTGGTGGAAAGAGTTTTTGTAAAGGCTTCTCCGCCTTGCTGTGGGTGCTAAAGGAGAGTCACTAGAGGTATTAGTGCAATACTCAGAGGGTGCCTCCGGGGAGTGGATGTAGGTGTGGTTTTGACCGAACCACTATAAATCTGGTGTTCTTTACTTTTCACTTTTTATTTTGTTTATCATTTACAACTTGTGGTTGAAAAATCTTTTTCTAAAAAATTCACTAACAATTAAGTTTTAATTTCAAAACTTTAAAAAGAGGGATCAAACTTTTTTTAATTACCAATTCACCCCCACTCTTGGTTAGCCACTAGGACATAAGCTTAGGTTTAACAACCTAATTCATTGTGAACGAATCTCAATAGGAGCAAGAGTGATAGAGAAATAATAGAAGAATATGAGAGTGGAAGAGGGAAAGAGTGAGATAGAGAAAGAAGTAAGATAGAGGCTGATAGAGTGAGTGTATGATAGAGATAACGCATCATAGAGATAGCGAGAGTGAGGGAGATTATGAGATAAGGAGTTATTAAGAGAGAGAACTAAGATAAAGGGAGAGAGAGAGTACGAGAGTGAGATTGAGAAAGACTAAAGAGGGAGGGAGAGAGGATAAGGAAGATTAATGGAGGGAGGGAATTGAAAATAAGGAAGGGAGAGCGAGAGACTAAAAGGGAGAAATAGAAAGATATAGATAGTAAGAGGAGAGAGGGAGGAAGTATAATATTTATTTAATGGAAGAAAATTAGAGCGACAAAAAGAGAGCATGTAAGAGAGATAAAGAAAGACTAGAGAGGGAGGGAGCGTGAGAGAGAAGATAGGAAAATAGAGAGATATTCAGAGATTGTGTGAGAGAGGGAGAGAGAGTATGTGAGAGATAAACGAAGATAAATAGAGCGAGGGAAATAGAGACTAAGGGATGGAGAAAAAGAAAGTGAGAAAGAGAGTGAGAACGAGAGAGAGGAGTGAGAGATAGTGTAAAAAGTGATAAGGAGAGAGGGAGAGAGATCAAGGTAGAGGTTGATAGAGCTATACAAAAAGAGAGAGGGTGAGGGAAGGGATTTAAGTGAGAGAAGAAGAGCTGTAATTATAGAGATTCACAAACAGAGAAAGTGTTTGTGGCATAGAGAGAGGGAGATAGAAAAGAGGGATAAAAAGAGTGTCGATGAGAATGGGTGAGATTGAGAAAATTAGTGATATACTAAGAAAGGGAGTGAAACAACTTTTTGATGGAAGAGATAGAGACAGTAGGAGTGATAGAGGAAGAGATATTTGAGAGTAAGTGATAGAGAGAGGGGAAATAAGGAGAAAGAGCGATAGAAAGAGAGTGAAAAAGAGAGGAAGGAGACAAAGATGGATAGAGAGAGTGGAGAGAGAGAGGAGGGAGAGAATGTGAGACATGTAGAAGGGGGGAGGGAGAGTGAGGGAGAGAGATTGATGGAGAGGGTTAGTGAGTGAGTGAAAGAGAGAGGGAAAGAAACTGAGGGTGAGAGAGAGAGTGCAAGAGTAAATAAGAGAGAGAGAGAGAGAGAGAGAGAGAGAGAGAGAGAGAGAGAGAGAGAGAGAGAGAGAGAGAGAGAGAGAGATAGACATAGTGAGGAAGAGGTAGAGGGTGAGAGAGCTAGACAAATTGATATTCATTCCTAGAGGGAGAGGGTGAGATAGGGTGAGAGATGGAGAAAGAAGATAGGGAGAGAGGAGTGATTGAGAGGGCGAAGTGAGAGAGGGAGAAGTGAGAGAGAAAGAGAGAGAGAGAGAGAGAGAAAGAGAGAGAGAGCAAGAGAGAGAGAGAGGATAAGAGAGGAAGGGATGAGAGAGAGATAGAGCAAGAGAGTAAGAGGGCATGATTTAGAGAGAGAAATAAGATAGAGGGAGAAATATATTTTTTATAGAGAGTGCAAAAGAGAGTGTGGGAGATAAAGAGAAAGGGAGAGATTAAGTGAGGGAAAGAGCGGACTAGATAGATAAAATGGGAGAGATTAATTAAGGCAAAGAGTGAACTAGAGAGATAAACTTTGAGTGAGAGAGAGAGAGAGAGAAGGGGGGAGAGATGGTGAGAAAGATCTTACAAAAGTGAGAAGATGGTGAGAGTGATATATATAGTGTGAAGAGAGAGAGAGAAATAGAGGTAGAGGGAATAATGAAGAAAAAGCATGAGTGAGAGGGTAAGAAAGTGGGAGAGAGATTGATTTAAAGAGAGTGAAGTAGAGAGAGGGGGATATAGAGAGGGAAAAAAGAGACGAGATAGAATGAGGGACACGGTTAAAGAGTAAGACAAGTAGAAATGAAGAGTGTGAGAGAGAGAAAATAGAGAATGGGAGGAATAGAAATAAAAATAGAGTGAGAGGGGGGAGAGAAAGAGAATGTGAAAGGAGAGAGAGAGATGAAGATAGATATTAAAGAGAGAGGGAGAGAGAATAATAGAAAGAGATGAAAAGAGGAGAGAAAGAGTGAGAGGGTGGTAGAGTGAGAATAACAAAGGAGATAGGAGAGAATTAGAGAGGGAGATGGAGAGATTTAAATAGAGAGTGAAGCAAAAGAAAGGGAGATTGAGGGAGAGTTAGAGGGTGATAAAAACAATGCTGGAGAGGTAGAGAGAGAGAGAGGTAGATATATATATATATATATAAAGAGAGAAAGAGAAAGAGAGAGACGGAAGGAGGGAGAGAAGGAGAGATATTAACAGATTATAAGATAGAAAGAGATAAAGTGAGATGAAGGGAGAGAGAATAAGATAGAGAGAGTAAGAGATAGAGAGTGGGAGATAGATAGAGAGTAGGAATGGGATACTGAGAGATAAGGAGAGAGTGAGACATAGTGAAAGAGAAAGAGAGTGTGTGGGAGATAGAGAGTTAGAGAGAAAGAGAGGGGGAAATAAAAACCAAGTGATATGCAGAGTAAAGGAGATATAGAGATACACAGAAGAGGGAGAGAGGGAAGAGAGAGGGACAGGGAGTGCGAGAATGAGATAAAATGAGTGAGAGAGGGAAAGTAAGAGAGTGAGTGCAAGAATTATATATTTTGAGAGCGGGGGGAAGAAGGAGAGAGAGTGTGTGTGAGAGAGAATAGCCAAGAGAGAGGGGGAGAGAGAAAGAGAGAGAGAGAAAGAGAGAGAGAGAGAGACAGAGAGAGAGAGAGAGGGGGAGGGGGGAGGGAGAAAGAGCAAGAGAGATAGGGAAGAGATGGAGAGAGAACAAGATAAAGAGCATGAGTGATATAGAGGGAGAAAGTGTGAGAGAGTGGGAGAGACTGAGAGAGATGTATATTTGAAGAAAGAAAGGTTAAGAGAGAGAAATAGGAGAGAGAATAAGAGATAGTGATGGAGAGAGGGTGAGAGATAATGATATGAACAAAACCAACAATGTAATGAAACCCAATAACAAATAGGACTTGTAGCCCAAGATCTTAATGAAAGGTTTGATGAGCCTTGAACTATCACTAAACTAGATGAAAAGAGTTAAGACTATAATATACTGAAACACAACACCAAGAAAACCAAAGAATCTCTGAAATACTCAAGGTGATAAGTTTTAATGATTAAAACCGAAAAAACTAACATGTAAGGTTCAGGAGTTCTTTTAAAACCAATAGGGAGAAAAAAATCCAACAAGAGTGTATTCTCAAAAAAATCCAAAAAAAAAATCCCCTTCAAATTTGTAATAAGTCATATATATGCTTGGAACAACCTTCCAAAATATGTAAAGTTATAAACATAGCTTTAAAACAACACAAATATTTATGCTCAGTCATTTCCAAGTTCATTTCCCATCGAATATCCTTGAAACAAAATAGATACACTCATGAATGAGCCTCTTAAATTACCTCCATGTTGGTTACAAAAATGTATACTAATTAACTTCCTCAATTAATGAGCCTCTTCAATGAACTTTTGCTTGTTACAAAAATGCATAATAATTAACATTCTCAAGTGCTTTGATAACATGGACTAGGCTTTGAATAATTAAGACAATCTTGGCCTTAGATCAGCCCAATTTTCTTGGATCATCCCATTTAGTGCTTCCTTGAAACATTTGACACAAAGGTTGTAGTTGGGCCACTAGGAAGTGACAACAGCTTTTGAGCTCGTTCTCATTTGCATACTAATTAGCCCACTCAATTGCTTTGTGTATGCTCATTATGTCCAACTCTTAGCTTGCCTTATTGTCCATTTCTGGAGAATGATTTATCCTCAAATAATTACCTACATCAAAATTAGATAAATCAGCAACATCAACACTTGCACTAACCCCATACTTGGTAGATCAAGCTTGCAGGCATTATCATTCATGCGCTCAAATTCTTGAAATGGTCCATCACCTCAAGGTAGAAGTTTTGTACATCATTTCTCTGAAAAATTAACTTTCCTTAAATACAAGCAACCCAAATCTTATGGTTCAAATAATACCTTCTTGTGTCCTTTGTTAGCTTGTTGAATATATTGCATAGTTCTCCATTCTTTAATTATGCATTTTCATGAATCATCTTTACAAATTCTGCTTTCTTTTTTCCAACTAGGTTCACATGTTTGCTCAATGGTAATGATATTGAATAAAAAAGGTTACAATGGGTTAAAACCATAAAAAAATTTTCAAATGGTGAAAACTTAGATGCAGAATGTATAATTCCATTGTAAGTAAACTTGACATGCGAGAAACAATCTTCCCTTATTTTTATGTTTTTTTTTTTAATAATAACACTCAACAAAGAAGATAAAGTTCTATTCACAACTTCAGTTTGTCCATCTATTTGTGGACAATAAGTAGTAGAAAACAATAACATAGTTCAAAACTTTTCCCATGAAGTCCTTCAAAAATAACTCAAAAACTTTGCATCTCTATTAGAAATAATGGTCATTGGCATTCCATGTAACCTAACAATTTATTTGAAGAATTAATTAGCTATATGTGTTGAATCATCAGTTTTATGACATACAATGAAATATGCCATTTTGAAAAATCTATCTACCACAAAAAAGGTTGAATCTCTCCCCCTTTTAGTACTAGATAAATAAAAAATTAAATCCATTGAAATATCAAATCAAGGTTCATTAGGTACTAGTAAAGGGGTGCACAAACTATGGAGTTTTGACTTAGATATAACCTGTTTACATGTCATAAACTTCTCACAAATTCTTTCCACATCACATTTCATATTTGGCCATGTTGTTTCAAATGTTTCAAAACCCTCACCAAGGAATACATCTCCTTATTATAAGTGAGGTAATTTAGACCTGTCTTGCTCAAATTTTCACTGAAGAAAGCAACTGGATGAACTTCTTGTATTAAAACTACTCCAATACTTATTCCTAAAGCATCACACACAACTTCAAAAGTTTTAAAAATTAGGTAAAGCAAGCAAAGGTGCATTTGTTAACTTTTTTTAAATCAGATTAAATACCTTTTCTTGTTCTTTCCCCCACTTGAATGGTTCAATTTTTTTATGACTTCAATAAGAGGGGTGGCTAAACCACTAAAATCATGAACAAACCATCATAGAAGCGAGCTAAGTAATGGAAATTCCTCAAAAGTTTTTTATTATAAATTAGAATATAAAACTACAAAGTTTCCGAAAAATTCATGAAAAACAAGATTAATTAAATGGATAAAAATGCTAGGAGCATTAGCCAAACCAAAAGGTGTCAATAAACACTTTTAGAAACCATATTTAGTTGTTAAAGTAGTTATTCATTCATCACCTTCCATCTAATTTATTAATATCCACTCATAAGATTATTTTTTGTTAAAATACAAGAACCATGTAGTTCATGTAAGATATTATCTAATCTGGGAATGGGTTGATAATATTTTACCTTTACGCTATTAATAGTTCAATAATCAATAAACAACCTTCATGTTCTATTCTTCTTAGGAACTAATAATTCAAACACAACACAAGGACTCATACTTTCAAAACAAGCCTCCTTTTCAATAATTCACCTACTTACCTTTGCAGTTCTTTAGTCTCCTCAAGATCACTCCTTTAAGCAGGTCAATTTGGAATTGATGCTCCAAATAGGAAATCAAATTGATGTTTAATCCCTTGAATATGAGGTAAACCATGAAGTTCCTCACCGGTAAAGATAGCTAATTCCTACAAAAGAGAAATTGCTCAGTAAATCATTGATGAGATCACATGGAGAGCAAAAGATATAGAGAGAGAGAGAGACACGAAGAAATAGAATGTAAGAAAGGGAAAGTGGGAGAGATAAAGAAAAAATAGAGAGAGAGCATGTGCAAGAGAAAGTGAGGGAAAGAGAGTGATGAAGAGAGGGAGTAGAGAAAGTAAGACATAGAGGAAGAGACAAAGATGTGAATTTTTTTTTAGAGAGAGAGAGAAACATATATTTTTAAAGAGAGAGGAAGATATTATGTAAGAGAGAATGAGAGAGAATTAGTGAGTGAGAGAAAGGGATAAATAGAGTGATATAGACAGAGGGAGGGAAGCAGAGAGAAGGGGAGTGTGAGAAAAAGGGAAGCGAGAGCTCGAGAACAAGAGAGATAAAGAGAGGGTGTGAGTGAGGGAGAGTGATAGAGAGAGAGGGAGGGAAAGAGAGTGTGTGACAGAGAGAGAGAGAGTGATGGTGGGAGAGTTAGATAAATATATGTAAAGGGAGAAAGAAAGAAATATATGAATAATTAGAGAAATAGAGGGACAAAGAGGGAGGGAGATAGAGATAGAGTAAGAGAGAGTGAGTAGTGAGTAAGAGGGGGAAAGTGTGATGGAGAGAGAGAGAGAGAAGAAAATAAAGATATGATGAGATAGAGAGAGAAAGGGTTAGAGAGAAAACTAGTGAGTTGGAGATGGTAAGGGAGAGAGAGTGAGATGGAGATACAGTAAGGGTGAGAGTGAGTGAGGAGACAAAGAGAGAGGGTGTGAGGGAGAGAGATAGAGAGAGGTAGGGAAAGTAAGAAAGAGTGGGGAGTGAGGGAGAGAAAGATAAAGAGAAAGGGAGAGAGAGTGTGTTTGAATTAAAGTGAGTTAGAGAGAGATAGAAAGAGACAGAGGTAGCGAGAAGGAGATTTTTGGATAGAGAGTGATAGAGTGTGTGAGAGAGAGAGGGAGGGATGGGGAGTGCGTGAAGGCTAACGAGAGATGCAAAGTTAGATGGTGATAGATATAGTTGTAAAGAAAGAGTAAGTACAATATATATTTGATGGAACCTTTATAAAGAATGAGTGTGGGAGAGGGATAGGAGATGGAGAGGGAGAGAGAGTCAGATGTGAAGTGAGAGAGTGACAGAGAGCGGCTATAGAGAGGGAGAGAAAGAGTAGACTTAGGATAGGGAGAGTTTGTGTGAGATAGAAATAGAGTGAGTGAGTTAATGAAAGAAGTCAGAGAGATGAAGAGATAGTTATAGAGAGAAAGGGAGAAAGATGAGGAGAGAGATAGAAAGTGAGAGACAGAGGAGAGTGATGGAGATGGAAGCAATATGGAGGGAGAGAGATAGAGCAATGAACAAAGAGAGAGCGATATAGAGAGAGAATGGAAGATATAATTAAGAGAAAGTGAGAGAGTGATAAGAGAGAGAGAGAGAGAGAGAGAAGAGAGAGAGAGAGAGAGAGAGAGAGAGAGAGAGAGAGAGGGAGGGAGGGAGGGTGGGAGAATAAGAGATAAAGAGAGAAAAACGTTATAGAGAGAAATAGAGGAAGGGTGAGAGAGAGGGAGAGAGAGTGAGAGATAAGGAGACAATGCAAATGACAAAGGTGAGAAAGAAATAATTAATTTGGAGATAGGGAGAACAAGAGAGAGACTCAGTGAGGTCAATGGAGAGAGAGAGAGAGAGAGAGTGAGAGAGAGAGAAAGTAAGGGAGAGATTGAGATGAGAGAGTTTGTGTAGGAGACAGGGAGGGGTATTCAGAGAGAGAGATAGAAAGAGGGGGAGAGTGAGAGAGGGTGAGAAAGAGGGAGGTAGTGAGAGAGAGTGAGAGAGAGGGAGAGAGGGCAAGAGAGATGTATAGGACATGCAAAGTGAGGGAAGAGTGAGGAAGAGGAGGAGAAATAGTGAGTGAAATAGATAGAACGTGAGTGAGAGAAGGAAACTGAGAGAGGGGGAGAAATTAAATATTTTTTGAGAAAGAGAGAGAGTGAGGAGAAATTACTGTGAGAAAGAGAGAGGAAGTGAGAGAAAAAGATTAAGAAAGAAGGGGAGAAAGAAAGACATCAAAAAAGAAAGAGGAAGGGAGAGAGAGTAAGGAACAGAGAGGGTGAGAGGGAGAGAATGAGCTAGAAAGGATACAGAGAGAGAAGTGAAAGTGAGGGAAAGGGAGAGAAAGTGAAAGAGAGATGGAGGAAGAGATATTAAGAAATAGAGTGAGATAGAGATGCTGAGAGAAAGAGGAGAGTGACAATGAGAGAGAGATAAGTTAGATTGTGTGAGTGAGAGAGTGAAAGAGAGAGAGAGAGAGAGAGAGAGAGAGAGAGAGAGAGAGAGAGAGAGAGAGAGAGAGAGGAGGGTGTAATAAAATAAAATATGAAAACATATTTTAGAATATGAAAATATGAAATTTTGGTTTGAACTAGAGCATAGTGGCATCGTGCTCTTGAGCATTGTAATGCAAGGTTTAGAGCATAGCACCACCAAGAATTACCACCACAACATTGAACTTTTTGTTATATATTAAAATTTAATATATGCAAGCCGAGTTAGGTCAAGCCATTATTACGTTAGCCACTAATAGTATATATATATATATATAATATCGATGTCATCTCCCTCACCCCTTCCTCATTTTGCTTGCCTTTACAAAATTTTTAAATTCATTATAAGTAACTATCATCTTACTTTTATTTCGATGATTTTGATTTATACAATTTTTATCTCCTAAATCTGTGAAGAATATATTATCTCCTAATTTTGTAAGCTTTCACCATGTAAATTTTAATATATTATAGATTTGATTATTTTGAAAAATATGATATAATTTTATTATATTTTTACCGATTAAATATGAGTACAAGAAGTTTTAGGTAAAATGAGTTGGGAAATGGTATATGAAAATAGGTAGGAAAGCGATGTATAATGATTTGATATGGTAATACATAAAGGTGATATGGGCTGAAATAACTATAATGTGATTAATGTGTATTGAATGGATGTACTATACTATATCAATATTGATCTAATAAAAAAGTTGTATTAAGTGATATCAAATATATGATGTGACCATCTCATGTGATACAATTATATAATGATTGAGAGTCATAAGGAGCTGGAAATGGATAGAGTTATAAGGTGTCAGGGTGATTGTTATGTTATTCAAGGGAAGATATAAAGAGTTTATTGATTGGGAGTTATAAGGGGCAACTGATTAGGAGTAATAAGGGCAAGAGCAAGATCAAGATACCATTATTTGAATATCTAAATATTATACAAATACTGACCATTATTACTGATTAGCAATTACTATTACTATTAATATGACTGACACACAAGATACTGAAACTATTACTGGTTATTGTACTAACACTGATCTCTATTACTAATTACTTATTACAGATATAATTACTGATGTTTTACTTATGCTATTTACTATCATTAATATTGCTACTAGTACTAAGACGGTTCACTATTACTGATATTATGACAAGAACTAACACTATTTCATATTAATGATACAGATCATTATTATTGATATTATAATTGATGAAGTAATAGACGGAGATGTAATGCATTAATTTTTTATATGATTTACAACATATTATTTTCATTTTTTATTGCATTAATTTCAGTTGCAATATTTAGATTACTTTTTGGGCTTTCATACTCATTATGTTGTTTAAATTATTTCACATAAGGAGCCTGCAACTTGAGACTATGTATGCAGTGATGCTATTGTAGTTTTATTTTAGGTTTTATAGTTTAGATGTATTCTTTTATAACCTAGGAAGGCTATTGTGTGTACTATTTTTGACTCTATAGACATGATGTAATTATGAGCAATAGTAAAGTTAATTATGATTTATATTATTTATTTGTTTTCTTTAATATAACAATCAACTTTTGATGTAAAATTGGTTTTTTTGACAAATGAGTAGAATGAATTTACTAGATAATAAGGATTAAAAAGAAAATAGAAATGAGATTCAATTACTAAAGATCTCGGGGCATGATAAATTGGTATTAGAGTAATGGTTAGTGAAATAATGGATTACATTATTAATGTGTTAATAGATTTATTTTGTCTTAACAAATTTGTTTTATATTTGTTTAGTTTATTTTGAAAGACTTATTTTGAATTTAAGATTAATTTTTTATCAGGAAAACGGATCCAAAATGAAGGAATTCTAAATATAATACTGAAACCTTTTCAATGACATCTAAAAACTTGAAAAAAAATAATAAACATGATTACTTAGATGGTGTGCGATATATTAATGAAATAGTTTGGGAAAAAAATATAAGAAAATGATGAAAAATTGTAAAAAAAGGATATTTAAAATTATTAAATCACCTACCACTCCATAATGTCTTTAGTGTGGGAAAATACATGTGGGGACCTATCATAGGGTGACTGGATAATATTTTAGATGTGGTCATTTTGTGCACGGAATGGCAAAATGACCATTACATGGATATGGATTGAGATATGCTTAGATTTATTGTATACCATTTGAATTAGTGAAAGAGGCATCTGAAATACCTGATATGACTGGTATGATTATTTTATTCTTTTTAATTGAGCTTTCCAATGATTTCATTGATCCATATTCAATATAGGCATTTTATTTACAAATTAATTTTGATTTGACATATTATATATCCAATTTTTTTGTTAAAAATTGTTCTTTCTGTAACTGACTACTACAGAAATATCAAGGATGGTATTTTTTGAGTATGAGAAGATTATAAAAATCCAAAATATGAAAACATACTTTGAAATATGAAAATCTAAAATCATTGTTTGAACTAGAGCATAGTTGTACTATCTCTTGAGTGATACAATGTTAAGCTTAAGCGCATAGCGGTGCTACAAACCGCTGCCACATTATTGGAGACTCTATTCTTTAATAAATCTGATTTCTACATGTGATGTTGGGTTGTCGAACTGCTATTGCACTAGGCCACTAACAATATTTTTTATATAAACATTAAGAAGGATAAGAAGGAAAGGGAAGAAAAGGAGAGAAGAGGTAAACTTCATATGGTTTTGTCCATTGTTTCCTTTACAAAAACTATATTATTCATTGTAAGCAACAATGTTATGACTTCTATTTTCAATGATTTTAATCTATCCTAAATCTATTAAAAATACATTATCTCCTTATTTTGTAAGCTTTCTCTATATAACTTTAGATATGTATGTTTGATCATTTTGAATAATATGATTTTTTTTTTATATTTTTACTACTTAAATATGTATAGAAATTTTTGAGTAAAATGAGTAGGGAAAAAAGTTTATTGAAAAAGGGTTGGAAAGCAATATATAGTGATTTGATATAATAATACCGAAAATATGATATGGGCAAATATAATTATAATGGATTACTGTGAGATAAAAAAATATCATAGGGAGGAAGAGTGAGTAAGAGAGAGAGAGAGAGAGAGGAAAAAATAGAGAGATATTTTGAGAGAGAGTGGAAGAGGGAGAGAGTTTGCATGAGAGAAAGGAAGATACATAGAGGGAAAGAAGTAAAGAGAGTAAGGGAAGGAGAGCGAGTGAAAGAAATAGAGGAAGTGAGATGTATAGATATAGAGAGGAAAGAGGGATAAAGTACAACATATATATAATTGAAGCATGCTAGACTGTGAGAGAGAGAGAGAGAAGGAGGAGATTGAGGGAGTGAGACAGATAGTGAGAGGAAGGTGGAGGAAGAGAGAGCGAGTAGGTGTACAATACAAGAGTGGAACATATGAGAGAGAGGGTGGGAGGGATGGCAAGAGAGAGGGAGAGAGAGTGAGAGCATGAGGAAAAGAGAGATAGAGAGAATGTTAGAAGGAGATATAGAATGAGAGATAGACGGGTAGAGAGAGTATAAAGAATAGAGATAAGGAGAGAGAACAAAAGAGAGGTTGAAAGAGCGATATAGAAACAGAGAGGGAGAGGGAAAGGGAAGTGAGTAAGAGACAAAGAAATGTATTTGTAAAGAGGTGGAGAGAGTGCATACCATAGAAAGTGGGAGAGATAAAGAGAGTTTGTAGGAGAAGGAGAATGAGAGCAATAGTAGGATGAGAGAATGAATGATATACTTATAAAGGGAGTGAAACATATATTTGATAGAGGCTATAGAGATAGTGATCAAGGAAGAGAGAAGATAGTTTAAGTGAAGGGGAGAGGGGGAAAGAGGAAGATAGAGTGATAGAAAGAGAGTGATAGAGAGAGAGGAAGACGGAGATAGAACATGATCATGAGAGAAAAGCGAGAGAGGGTTAGTGAGTGAGTGAAATAAGATGGGAGATTTAAAGAGAGATATAGAGGATGGGAGAGAGATCAAGTGAGGGAGAGAGTGGGCTAGAGAGAGAAAAATGAAGGGATAAACATAGAGTGAGAGGGAGAGAGCAAGATTCTGAAAGCGAAGAAGAGGGTGAGAGAGAGAGAGAGAGAGAAAGAACCAAAGAGAAAGCATAAGAGAGAGGGTAAAAATGTGGGAGAGGGAGGGAGGGGGGATACAGATATATTGAGAGAATGTGAAGTAGAGAGGTGGGAGATAGAGATGAAAAAAAAGATAGGAGACAGAGTGAGAGAAGGTGTGTGGGAAATAGAAGGAGAGGGAGGAAGAGTGTGAGAGAGATGAGGGTGAGGGATAGAAAGAGAGAGAGAGAGACAGAGGGGGAAGGAAAGTAAGTGAATTTTGTTAGAAATATGACTTTCTTTCATATTGGTGGCACGAACGCTCACTTAGGCATTGAGTGCTTGGGGGCCTTAGTTCACCGCAAGTAGTTCAATTACTTCTTTCAGCTCGAGCTTCGAGGGTGATTTGATGAACCCGCGCTACACGGGCTATCACAGCTAGTTATTCATGATTCGAGAGACTGGGGTAGGGCATATTCACCAAGAAAAGGTCTGTTGAGGAGTTATCATATCGTTATTTGGTCATTAGGGCTCAGTGTCCCAAGTTCCTCAAGCATTTTGAAGAAATTATTTTCACAGGTGACTGTCATTAACTGATGTCTAATTCAGTAAAGGTGGCTTCTCTAGGTGGGAGAGCTTTAATTGATGTCATATTTTGAAAAGGCAGTTATTCTACATAGGTTCCTTTCATTGATGTTATGTTTTGATGTGAAATATAACTATCTCTCTACCTACTCTCTCTATCCAACTATGTCTAGTCACGCTCTCCATATCTCTCTCTCCAAGCTCTCACTTTCCATCCTGCTCCCTCCCTCTCTCTTTCACTCAATCTCTCTCTAGGTTCCAACAAACATACGTTTTACTTCCTCTTTCTTTACAAATCTATCTATCACCATCTAACTCTCCTTCTCTTGCTAGCCCTCACATACACCCCTTCCCTTCCTCTCTTTATCTCCCTCTCTCTCTCTCTCTCTCACACACACACACACACTCTCACTCTCTATCCAAAAATCTCCCTCTCACTACCACTCTTACTCTCTCTATCTCTCCCTAACTCAAACACACACTCTCACACACTCCCTCTCCTTCACTTTCTATTTCTCTCTCCCTCCCACCCCACTCTCTATTGCTCTCTCTATCTCTATCTCCCCCGCACCCTCTCCCTCTCTCTCTCTCACTAAATCTCACCCTCTTTATCCATGAATCTTACTCTCTCTACCTCTCTCCCCATCTCACTCTCCCTCCACCATCTCTAACTCACTAGCTTTTTCTCCCTCACCCTTTCTCTCTATAAATCTATCTCACTCTATCTTGATCTCTATCTCTCAATCACACTTTCCCCCTCTTATGCAATCACTCTCCCTTACTCTATCTCTATCATGCCCCTCTCTCTTTTTGGCCCTCTCTCCCTTTAATATTCATCTTTCTCTCTCCCTTTACCTATCTTTATCTCACTCTTCCTCTATCACTCTATCTCTATCTGTCTCACACTCTCTTTCAATCTCGCTCTCTCTCTGTCACTCTCCGTCTCTCGCACTGTCTTGGACACCCTCACCCTTCTCTCTCTCTCTCTCTATCTCTCTCTCTCTCTCTCCATTTATATTTCTCTCTCCCACTTTCCCTTTCTCACATTCTCTCACTTACATTCTTTGTCTCTCTCTCTCACACTCCCTATTCTTTCCCCTTCTCTCTTTATACTCTCTCACTATCTTGCCCTCTTCATCGCATCATTTTGCTAAATTTTTCTCTATCTTGTTGAACTTTATGAGGGAAACTGTGGAATGGAGGGGGGTGACCAATGGTCACCTCCCCGCTCAAGTTAGGGCAAGAGCAATGGCAATGTAGGAGGAAACAATCGATGATGATCAGATGCCAGATCTGGAGGATTAAAGAAGCCAGGAGATCGTTCTACTGGGAAGGTCGTCGTGAACAAGATAAAGGGGAAAATATGGGATGTTGGTAAATCTGGAGTGGAAGAATCTTCAAAAGGTTAGTAGGAGGTCAAGCCTTGCATCCTTGAGCCCAAATTGCAATAGCAGTTAGACAAGAGAACTAGCGGTCAGATGCGAGCTAGTGGGAGTAAAATGGAGAATTCTCCTCCTAAGCCAAAGTTGGAGATGAAGTTGATTCCGGATTTGAGCATGATGCTTAATCAAATGTTCAATGGATTAGATTCTTCCATGGAGGTGGAAGGGATCGAATCTTTCCAGGATTGTGTAGAAGTCATGGAGGAGATGTTCGATTTGGAAGCAGCTATGACCTATTGGGTTAGTGCAAGGGAGGAAATGGATGATATAGAGACTACTACTCTCGAATTTTAGAGTCTGACGGAGGTATGTATGGGTTTACCTAAATTAGGTGATACTGTCTTTGAGAATGTGGGTGCAGGAGATGGTCGTTCTGTATCCAATGGAGGATTAGTTGTAGATAATACTAGAGGGGTGATCGGAGATTGTTCCAAATCTACTAGAATGAACATTCCATTAAACGACATGGTAGATGATTGTGGAAATGCTACTTCAGGAGAAGTGTTCAATATCTTGGGGAATTCTAGTGGGAAGGCAGTGAATAGAAGTCCTTTTTTCTCTGCAGTAGTCAATAATGCAAGGAGAAAGCCTGAGCATATTCTGATTCTTAATCCAGAAGAGATAAGCTCGATCTCTTCGAATGGGATTTCAGTTGATCTTAATTTGGATTTTGTCAGGAAGAATTTGGCATTGCTGGAAAGAGCTATTATAGGGAAAATTCTGGGAAGAAGAGCATCTTATTTTCTGTTAAAGTCGGAGCTCCAACGAGAGTGGGGTAGGTTTGGAGATTTTCAATTAACCACTATGAAATTCAATTATTTTGTGTGCATTTTTGATTCAGTTGAAGCGAGGGATGATGTCCTATGTGGAGGTCCCTAGTTCATTGGTGGAAACATTATTGGATTGGATAGGTGGATGCCAAGTTTATCTCCAGCTTCTATGGAATTCCATTCTTCCCCTGTGTGGATACGATTGCAGTATTAGGATGCTTGTATTATATCCAAAATTGCTTCGAGGATTGGCATTCCTCTCTTGATTGACGCGCAAATGGGAAATTGGGGTAGAATGGAGTTTTCTCGGTTATGTTTTCGGATGAACCTTGCCAACAAGCTCCATGGGGGATTTTGGTCAATGGGTTGAATGGTAGATTTTATCAAAAGGTGGAATATGAGGGAATTGGCATCCTATGTTATGGCTATGAAAAGTTGGCCACTGTAAGGAGCAACAACCATTTAAGATGGATGGACATGGGGAAACAGTGGTGAGAAAAATGGCAAAGCAAATGAAGCAAGGTGGAGTGATGTAGAGCAGCTCAAACCATGGCAATGGTGCTTTGAGAAGAAAGATTTGGAGCCAACCAAGAAGAGTATTCCCTCTATGGTTCAAATAGAGGGCAAAAATTCTAAGAAATCTATTGACAGTAATGAAATAAGAAAAAGTGCAGAACTATAGCAAGGAAAGAAGGCTGACAACTTTGCTAGGGAAGAATGCTCACAAGAGATATATAGTCAACTAGGACAATGGATTCAAGTCCCCCCTCACCGAAGAAGGAATGCCCATCCAGAAGGAAGAAATAATGTGAGCATTGGAAGTAAACATAAACTGAATACTACCACTCAGTTGGATATGAGCAAAGTTAAGGAGACCCAAATAAAAGTGAAACCAACTCGTAATCAGATGATAATGGGTTTCAAACAGCCCTTACCTTTTATGGCAGGAATAAAACCAGTTATTCCTATAACAAATAAGTATAAGATTGAGAAGGAGCTTTGCCAATTGGGACCCATTGAGGGATTCCCAAGGAAGATAAAAAAAGGTGATGATTGATGATTTTGGCTTTTGGGCTGCTTCCCCTTCAGTTTATTTATCTCATATATTGTGATTTGGAATTGCAGGGGTGCCCGAAAGAAAAAAAAACGGTTACTACTTACGTAGCCTCATTGGAAGCAATGAGGTGTATTTCGTTGGGCTAGTGGAAACCATGATTGAAGATATTCATAGGCATGAAGTGAATAGATTAATTGGGAGTGAATGGGATTTCTTTCACTTCCTAGCTACAGGCAAATCGGGAGGCCTGTTAGCTTTGTGGAGATGGGATTATGTTCAGTTTGAAGTCATCATGACTTTAAATCAGGTTCTTATTGGCCATCTTGTGTTGCCAAATTTACAGAAATGGATAATTGCTTTAATTTGTGCTAGTAAGGACTATCATGCTAAGCGTATGCTTTGGAATGCTATTGGTTCCAATATAAATGATAACATCCCTATGATAGTGGGGGGAGACTTCAATTATTGTCTTGATCAGAGTGATAAGAAAGGTGGTAGAAGGTACAATTATTTAATGGGGGCTCAGGAGATGGCTGGATTCCTTGTGGGTAATGACGTTCATGATCTTGGTTTCTTGGGACCCAAACTCACTTGGTCAAATAATAAGACTGGCAACAATAAAATTTGGGTAAGGTTGGACAGGGTATTGATGAACTCGAAAGGTATTCTGTTGGCTCCTTTGGCTACGGTGAAATACCTGCTTTGTATTTCTTCGGACCACTGTCCATTATTATTGAATTTTGAAAGTTTGTTAGGGATGTTAAGCCCTTGAGAACTAGCCCGAGGCTAACCAAGAGGGGGGGGGGGGTGAATTGGTATTTTTTAAAAAAATCTTTCTTAGATCAAATCACAATAAGCACAAACCAAAATCACCACAGAAAAATAAGTACAGAAAATTAAAATGCAGAAGCAGTAGAAAGAACACAAGGGTTTATAGTGGTTCGGTCAACTTGACCTACTTACACTCCCTGGAGGCGCCTTTCAGGTATTAAACTAAGTAAGTGTTTCTCCTTTAGCTCCCACAGCTAGGCGGAGAAGCCTTTACAGCTGACTCCTTTTCACCAACCCTAGTGCGGCAGGGAACCGACTCCTTTTGCTTCCTCCTAAAGCGGACACAGAACCAACTCCTTTTGCTTCCTCCTGAAGCGGGCAGAGAACCTGGACCTTTTGCTGAAGTAAACCTCCCAAGAACAAAGGACGAAGACCCAATCGTCCTGGATGATTAGTTCAAATCAGAGGTAAATCGTCCATAACATCGCCCTGAATATGATCTGGCCAATGTTGATCATCTAGAAGCAACTAAGGTTTTTGAACTGATCATCCCGGATGATATTTAGATCGTCCCGGACGATGTGATCGTATCAATCATCTTTAATTACTTTCCTTAATTATGTGATCAATTTAGGCATATTTGTATCAAATCGTCCAAGACGATACACTATCGTCCTGGCCGATATCCAAAAATAAAGAATGCCTAAAAAGATCATGTCGACGAAATCTTTATGTTTTGAGCATATCGTCCTGGTCGATACATGTATCATCCAGGCTGATATCCTAATGACGGCTGCCTTGACTAGGAGTCCTGATTAGGGATTCTATTTTAAACCCGATCGTCTAGGATGATATAAATATCGACTGGGATGATGTGAGTAAAAATAGATATTCTAAATCAGTTAAGAAAAGAATCACTCAAGTGTGTGTGTAGGGTAACTTAGCATCAGACACTTCCAAGATTACAATTGACTCAAGAAAGGGAAAAGAAAAGTTATAGACTGACTCAAACCTAATCTACCCAATTTTGAGCTGGTTCTATTTATCGTCTGATCTCTTGGCCCTGAAATGTCAGTAGAAAAAGGGAGTCATATTATTTGCTATCATCAAAACCATTATTCATGAAACCAAATCTGCATTAATCTCCTCCTTCTTGATGATGGCAAACACTCTGACGATTATTTCAAAAATAGTGTGTAAAAATAGAAAGGCTTTCGAGATTCAGAATAAAAGTTCAAACATACAAACCTACTACTCCCCCTTTTGACATCTCAAAAAGGAGGAGGAAACTAAAAAGAAACTAAAGCAACTAGAACTAAAAAAAATAATGCAGAAAAAAATAAACTGAAGAAAACAGATGCTAAAATTAGAAAAATGAGGGACCCTGATCATCAGACGGAGGTGGTGGCGGTGGCTGCTGGAAGTAACTTGACATGGCAGCGAACTATGAGTCAAACCAGGCCATGTCCTGGTCATGCTGCTGCTGCTGGTGTGCTGCATAGGCATCGAAAAGGGCCATGTTCACTTCGTGCTGCTGGTGGTGGTGAGTAACGAAAGTGTCGAACCAGCCCTCCAACTGATCAAATCTCTCTACCAACTAATCTAGCTATGAGTGCTAGTAAAGAGGAGCAGGTTCAGGAATAGGAGCGGGAGCCTCCTCCTCCTCGGCCCCCTGAGATTCCTCATCCCCTGGGTGGAGATGAGTACAATGAAGGACTTTGAATGAATTTTTTAAGTAAAGAGGTGGTGGATTGTTGGGAGGAGCAGGATATTAAAGATTGTACTTAGTTTGCAAAACATAAGTAATGAGGTGTCCTAGAGCGAGATTGGGTTTACTCTTATAGTCTGGATCGTGGATTGTTGTCAAATGATCAATGTATCAAAAATTAGGTCAGTAGCATTAAACTTTCTATGGGCCATAATGTAAATGGTAGTCAGAGAAAATAGAGGAGTGATGTGGATTTGGTCCCCAGCTTTTGGAATAATGGAAGTGTGAAGGACATGCTGGATTATCCTATGAACTTTGACTAAAGAGCTAATTTTTAAAACATGAAAGGGTGCGTTGGTCTGGCGAAGAGAATGATTTACCGTGAACCAGTCAAAATCAGGATATGAGATAATGGTATGCAACTTATCCCCAGTGGTGGATAGCTGCAATGGTTTAGCACATTCCTGATATGTGTTCTCGACCGGGCGTCGATTCACATAGGAGGTCAGGGCTGTGTAACCAGAATTTATTCGAAGATTTACAAAAAATTTAAGAAGAAGTTCAGAGGAAAATGGGACTGCGAGGGTAAGAATAAAGTAGAGCGTGGTATTGGCAAAAAGATCTAGTACCAGATAAGAAAGGTAGGCAGGATTGATCGTTCTTGAAAGAGTAATGCCGCATTACTTTTAACGGTGGTAAGCAGCTTGATCTTCTGCTTCCCAAAAATGAGGGTCAAGCGTAGCCCTTGAAGATCTCCCAGAAATTTGTCGGACTCGCTTTCCTCCAGCCACAGCAAGAAAACATAAGCAAATAAGAGAGAAAAAGGAGCTTGAGGTGAAAAATAATGACAGGAAGGCCTGAATTTAAAGAAACGGCCATATCGTCTAGGACGATCGTAGAATCGTCCAGGACGATCTGGTTCAATTATTGCTTATAGGATGATTGGTCAAAAAGGTGGTTCGATCGTCCAGGCCGATCAGATATCAGCCAGGATGATTAGACATAGGCGATCGTCCCGAGGAGTCAAGCCAGACGACCGTTGAAAAAAGAAGATCGTCCGGGCCGATTAGGTGTATCTGTTGCAAATCTATTTTTTCATGTCTTATGTTTTGATGATTGACAAACACTGCTTTTCTTGGACAGCTTGTTGCTTCTAACTTTTCAGGAATCGACGATCGGACAATCAAAAAGGAGTCAAGTTCAGGAATGCGTAGGGTTAGGGTTGAGTCAGTCTGTACTTTTATTTTTACCTTTTGAGTCCACTTGTAATAGTCAAAAAGACTGATACTTTGTAACCCTTCACACACACACTTGAGAGAATTCGAAATTCTGTTTTTACTCATATCGTCCAGGACGATATCTTATATCGGCCTGGACGATCAGCTTAAAACAGAAAGTCTAATTAAGGGTTCTTGATTAAGGCAGCCAACGTTAACCTATCGGCCTGGACGATACGTGTATCGGCCAGGACGATAAGCTCAAAACAGAAAGAAGTAGCCGCCATGGACAAGTATGGTATAACATATCTTTAAATTATCGGCCAGGACGATCCTCGGATCGGCCTGGACGATATTAACAGATTATGCCATAATTGTTCAGGAAATCAAGGAAGTAATTAAGGATGATTGATACGATCATATCGTCCTGGACGATCGCAGGATCGGCCAGGACGATCTAGTCAAAAACCTTAAGTTACTTCAGGACGATCAATATCGGCCAGACCATATTCAGAGCTATTGTCAGGACGATTTTCGTCTTATTTGAACTGATCGGCCAGGACGATCGTGAGATCGGCCTGGACTATCAAGCTAATTTTCAATCGTCCACTCTGGCATCCAGGGCTATGCTCTGGCCGATCTTCATTAATTTGTACTGATCGGCCAGGCCGATGTCCATATCGGCCTGGACGATAAAGTCGGCAACTTGCAATTAATGAGCTCTTTTGAAGCTCTTCTATTTAAAGAGCTCTTGTTCAACGTTTTTCAGAGACCTTTGGCTGCTGCCTTGACCTAAGAAGACCTTGAGGAGAGAAAGAGAGAGAGAAGAGAGAGAGAGGATCTTGTGAGGGGGAGCTTGTGAGGGGTTTCACAAGGGTTGCTTCAAGGATCTCTTTGCGTCGTCTTCGTCTAGAGTTTCTCGTCCGTGGAAGGGTCGGTAGAGGTAAGGAGTTGTGCTTTTGGTTCTGGTTCTCTGCCAGCTTCAGGAGGAAGCAAAAGGAGAGAGGTTCTCTGCCTTGCCGGGGTGGCAAAAAGGAGGTTCTTGTAAGGGTTTCTCCACCTAGCCGTGGGGGCTAAAGGAGAGTCACTTTTTGTGTAGTGCAATACTTGGAGGGTGCCTCCAAGGAGTGGACGTAGGTCGAGTCGACCGAACCACTATAAATCTCTGTGTTTCTTTTCTTGCTTCCGCACGTTTAAAATTCCGCATTATTTCCGTTGTGTGATTTGGTTTATGCAACTTTATTTCTTTGTTTAAAAAACGAAGTTTTTAAAATACCAATTCACCCCCCCTCTTGGTTAGTTTGGGACTAAGTTCATAGGGCTTAACATCCCCATCGAACTTTCAAGTGGTATCAGAGCTTGATTCGAAAATTAAAGTTTAAAAACTTTTTGAATTTGATCCATGTCTAACTTTGGGAATCGCAACACTACGGAAGGGTATTCTATTACCCGACCTCCTCTGTTCGATAACCTACCTTTTGATTTCTGGAAAACTCGCATGTCAACTTTTTTACAATCTACTGATTATCGCATGTGGATGCTTATACAAGAAGGGTATTCTCCACCTTCTCGTGAAATTAACGGTTTTAAAACGGAAGTTGCTTTTACCGAATGGACTTTTGATGAACGAGATTTAGCTCAACTAAATGCTAAATGTTTGAATTGTTTTTTCTGTGCATTAAAATCTGAGGATTACATGCGTGTTTCAACTTGCAAAACTGGTAAAGAAATTTGGGATAAATTGTGCATTACTTATGAAGGCACTAATGAAGTCAAACAATCCCGTTTAAACATTCTCTTGCATGACTACGAACTTTTTCGTATGAAACCTCATGAATCGATTTCTGACATGTACACTAGGTTTACTCAGATTGCTACCTCATTACATGCACTAGGAAAAGAGCTTTCGAACTATGAAAAAGTTAACAAGATTTTGAGATGCTTGCCTTCAACCTATGATGCAAAAATTACTGCAATTACTGAATCTAAAGATTTAAACACCTATTCTATTGACAACTTGCTTGGCTCACTCATTGCTTACGAGCAAGGGGTGAATCAAAGAAATCTTGATACAGGTGAAAAGAAAAAGGAGAAAACAATTGCATTGAAGGCACACAAATCGGATTCTGAATCTTCTGGGTCTGAAAGCGATGGAGTTGCCTTCATCACAAGGCAATTCAAAAGCTTTCTAAGGAAGAAACAAAAGCATCATCAAAGTTGGAGAAAAGGTAAGGATCATAAACATATTAAAGGATCTTCTGATGTTGTTTGTTTTGAATGCAGGAAACCTGGACATGTAAGAGCCGATTGTCCTACACTTCAAGATCATTCAAGCAAAGAAAAGGAAAAAGGTGATGAGAAAGCAAAGTCTAGGAAGGACAAGAAGAAAATCCAAAGAAGCTTCTGGGCAGAATCTGGCACTGATTCCTCTGAGACTGAACCAGAGGAAGAAACAACAAACTTGTGTTTCATGGGAGAAAACCAAAGTGATGAGGAAGAGGTATGTAAACCAACATATGATGAATTGTTTGAAATATGTGAAAAAATCCATACATCATACAAAAAACTTAAGAAAACTCATTCTAGCCTAAAATTAGAACATTCAAATCTACAAAAAGAGCATGAAGTTTTTCTCAAAGATCATGCAACGATTGATTCAAATCACATGGCTCTACTCGATGAATTTGATGAATTAAACAAGACGCATTTGGAATTAATTGATAAAAGTAATGCATTAAAAGCTTCACACACCTCACTTAATGATGATCTTAAGAAATCTAAAGAGATTGAGAAAAATCTGAGGATTGAGAATGATGCATTAAAGAGAACTAACTTGAGAATTCAAAATAATTTGGAAACATGTAAGAAAGCTAGGATGACACCAATGTTTAATCAAAGGCCAGAACCTAGGAAGAGGCATTTTTACTCAAACCATTTAAGAAAACCTTTTCCTGGAATTCAATGTTTTTCTTGTGGCATGTTAGGACACATCTCACACACTTGCACAGTTCACCGCAGTACACATTGGGTATGGAGACCTAAGATGCATGATTCAATACATACCACATCTGCATTGCACTCTACATTTCCTAAGAAGGAGCCCAAATCTGTTTGGGTTCCTAAAACTAACTGTTGTTGAAATTTTGCAGGAGTGCTCTCACCAAAGACCTCGTGGGAGCATAGGATAACTGAACATAAGGAGGCTTACAGCTCAATTGCTAAAATCTGTTGTTTTATCACTTGCTTGATATCTTTAGTTTTTGTGTGACTTTTATTTTTAGTTTTTGTGTTTATTTTTTGTTGTCTTTTAGTTTGCTTATTGTTTGTTTTTGTTTTTCATTTTGGTCTTTATTTATTTTTTGGGCTTCCATATGATAAAACTTCTCAAGCTTTTAAATATTAGAGTTTTTTCTTTTGATAGGGTTTAGCTTTTCTAAATTGGTTAAAGAGAGTAAACTGGTGATGTTTTTCCTCTTCTGACTTTGTTTAGTGGCATGATTTTTCTTTTATAAAACAAAAAGTCTAAACTCAGTTTAACCAATGGCTTTTTAAGATATCCTTCTAATCTTGCTACATTAAGTCATCTTATGCATAATAGTCAAAATTCTTTGATATCATTCAAGCTTTTGAAATCTTACCATTGCTGTCATCACGTGATCTTGATTTTGTGTTGTGGATTGTTCTTCCCTATGTTAGAGAGAGAGCCCCTATTCTCTAATATTTGGAGGATATACTCACAACTAAGTATTTTCCTTAAGGGTATATTAAAAGAGTTATTAGCTTGCAAAAGATAAAAAGGAAAGAGGCCAATGAAGCCAAATTGAAAAGAAAAATACACAAAAGTGTATCAAAAATCAAAAGATGCTCAAAGAGCCAATAAAAGTGAAAAGAGGCATAAAATTAGCCCACTAATTGCAAGCTATCATCTCTTTGATAAAACTCTTAAAACTTAGAAAACTCATTGATTAGGTGATACGTTCAAAGATTTGATTTCAAATTCCATGATTGAGAAAAACTATTTTGGTTTATTATTTATAAGATTCTTTAGTTGTTAACAAGTCTTGATTGGATCTTCTTAAAACCTCTTGTGTTATTCCATGTTAGGACTCTGTTGTTTTTAAAAGATTTTTTGTACCCTGAAGAATGTCCGATCTAGGGTTAATAGAATCAGTTTTTCAATCTTCTTCTAATTAGATTTTGTTAAACCTCTTGATCTCCTAAAAACCTTAAATGTTTAAATTCATGAAAAGAATTCTCATATGATGCCTTCATAAAACAAAAAAAAAATAGAAAAATTAAAATCCAAAAATATTCGATGTTTGTTTTATTTTTGTGTCTTTGACTGTCTTTTCTTTTGTTTTATTTTTGAGGGTCTTGATCATCACCATTCCTTTCTTGATTTCAATTTCTAGTCAGATCGGCCTGGCCGATATTTATATCGTCCTGGCCGATAGGACAAATTCTTTCCAAAATCCATCTGCTGACCTTTTCTGTGCTTAATGAAAATCATCGTCCTGGACGATACATTATCGTCCTGGACGATTTGATCAAAACTCATGATAATAGTCCTGGCCGATAGTATATTTGTCTGGCCGATGCATTCTATGTGCATCGTCCTGGCCGATACACTGGACCGTCCCGGACGATCCACGTGTCAGTACGTTTTGATCTTTAAATTCGGCCCCGGACGATCCATTATTGGACCATCGGCCGGGCCGATCCACTGTTCGTCCCGGACGATACACGTGGCAAGCATTTAAAACGTTTTAACTTCGGCCGGTACGATCAATTATTGTGCATCGTCCTGGACGATACACCTAATCGGCCCGGACGATCTGCTTTTTCAACGGTCGTCCGGACTGACTCCTCGGGCCGATAGCCTGTGTCTAATCGGCCTGGCCGATATCTGATCGGCCCGGACGATTGGACCGCCTTTTTGACCAATCGGCCTGTACGTAATTATTGACACATATCGGCCTGGACGATTCTTCGATCGGCCAGGACGATATGAATGTTTCTTTAAATTCAGGCCGATCCAGCCATGTTTTCTCACACCTTATCCTTTCTCCTTTGATTTTCTGCTTAAAGTTCTCTCATATGGCTGGTGGGAAGCGCGTCCGTCAGACCTCTGGAAGTTCCTCGAGGGCAAGGGTTGACCCTCGGTTCCGTGAAGCAGAAGATGAAGCTGCTTATCATCGCTATAAGGATTGTGGAATTACGGTCTCCAGAATTATCAATCCGACCCACATTTCCTACCCGGTAATGGATCTCTTCGCACACACTTCTTTTTGTTTCATTCTATCACTTGTTTTTCCTTTCAATTCTGAGTTCCTGTTAGAATTCTTTGCAAACCTCCGCATAAACTCTACCTTCACAGCCCTGTCCTCCTATGTGAATCGACGCCCTGTCGAAATCACATATCAGGACTGTGTTGAACTTTTACAGCTATCCACCACCGGAGATAAGCTGCACCTTATTGCCTCTGACCCTGATTTTGACTGGTCCACGGCAAACCACTTTCTTCGCCAGACCAATGCCCGTTACCATGTTGGAGAGACTAGCTCTTTAGTCAGAGATGCTAGGACAATCCAACATGTCCTTCGCACATCTGTCATTCCAAAAGCCGGCGACCGTGTCCACATTACCCCTCTACTTTCCCTCACTACCTTCTACATCATGGCACATAGGGAGTTTAACACTGCAGATCTATTTTTTCGTTACATTGATCACCTCACAACAATTCGCAACCCAGGCCACAGAAGAAAGCCAAATCTAGCCTTAGGACATATCATAGCCTATGTTCTAGAAACCAAATACCAAATTCAATATCCCAATCCACCAGATTTACCAACTCTCTTCTACTCAAACAATTCCTTCAGCACCCTGCACAGTACTCGTCTCCACCCGGATGAACCACGGGAGGCTAGAGAGGAGGAGGCTCCCGCTCCAGCTCCCTTTCCTGACCCTGTCCCTCTTCACCAACATTCACCGGTAGATCAGTTGATTGCAAGATTTGATCGTTGGGAGACCAGGTTTGATGCATATGTTGCTGCCCAAGAACAACAACACTCTGAGGACATCGCCCGCTACGAGCATCACCGCGCTGAGGACCTAGCTCGTTTTGACAGTTTTCTCACTCAGCAGCAGCAGCAGCATGACCAGGACATCGCCTGGTTCACTGCTCAGTTTACTACCCTTGCCAGTCACTTTCAGCAGCCACCTCCACCTCCTCCATCTGATGATCAGGATCCCTCGTTCTTTTAGTTTGTACTTTGAGTTATTGTTTCTTGTCTTTCTGTAGTAGTCTTTCGTGATGTTTGTTTTTTTTTTTTTCTGTTTTCTGGACTCTCTTTTTGTGATGACAAAAAGGGGGAGTAGGATAGATGTGGTAAGGAAAAGATGATGTTGTAACCTTGTTTTTTTTTAATGTTTTTTTCTCTACTTGTGTTTTGTCATCATCAAAAAGGGGGAGATTGTTGCAAATCTATTTTTTCATGTCTTATGTTTTGATGATTGACAAACACTGCTTTTCTTGGACAGCTTGTTGCTTCTAACTTTTCAGGAATCGACGATCGGACAATCAAAAAGGAGTCAAGTTCAGGAATGCGTAGGGTTAGGGTTGAGTCAGTCTGTACTTTTATTTTTACCTTTTGAGTCCACTTGTAATAGTCAAAAAGACTGATACTTTGTAACCCTTCACACACACACTTGAGAGAATTCGAAATTCTGTTTTTACTCATATCGTCCAGGACGATATCTTATATCGGCCTGGACGATCAGCTTAAAACAGAAAGTCTAATTAAGGGTTCTTGATTAAGGCAGCCAACGTTAACCGATCGGCCTGGACGATACGTGTATCGGCCAGGACGATAAGCTCAAAACAGAAAGAAGTAGCCGCCATGGACAAGTATGGTATAACATATCTTTAAATTATCGGCCAGGACGATCCTCGGATCGGCCTGGACGATATTAACAGATTATGCCATAATTGTTCAGGAAATCAAGGAAGTAATTAAGGATGATTGATACGATCATATCGTCCTGGACGATCGCAGGATCGGCCAGGACGATCTAGTCAAAAACCTTAAGTTACTTCAGGACGATCAATATCGGCCAGACCATATTCAGAGCTATTGTCAGGACGATTTTCGTCTTATTTGAACTGATCGGCCAGGACGATCGTGAGATCGGCCTGGACTATCAAGCTAATTTTCAATCGTCCACTCTGGCATCCAGGGCTATGCTCTGGCCGATCTTCATTAATTTGTACTGATCGGCCAGGCCGATGTCCATATCGGCCTGGACGATAAAGTCGGCAACTTGCAATTAATGAGCTCTTTTGAAGCTCTTCTATTTAAAGAGCTCTTGTTCAACGTTTTTCAGAGACCTTTGGCTGCTGCCTTGACCTAAGAAGACCTTGAGGAGAGAAAGAGAGAGAGAAGAGAGAGAGAGGATCTTGTGAGGGGGAGCTTGTGAGGGGTTTCACAAGGGTTGCTTCAAGGATCTCTTTGCGTCGTCTTCGTCTAGAGTTTCTCGTCCGTGGAAGGGTCGGTAGAGGTAAGGAGTTGTGCTTTTGGTTCTGGTTCTCTGCCAGCTTCAGGAGGAAGCAAAAGGAGAGAGGTTCTCTGCCTTGCCGGGGTGGCAAAAAGGAGGTTCTTGTAAGGGTTTCTCCACCTAGCCGTGGGGGCTAAAGGAGAGTCACTTTTTGTGTAGTGCAATACTTGGAGGGTGCCTCCAAGGAGTGGACGTAGGTCGAGTCGACCGAACCACTATAAATCTCTGTGTTTCTTTTCTTGCTTCCGCACGTTTAAAATTCCGCATTATTTCCGTTGTGTGATTTGGTTTATGCAACTTTATTTCTTTGTTTAAAAAACGAAGTTTTTAAAATACCAATTCACCCCCCCTCTTGGTTAGTTTGGGACTAAGTTCATAGGGCTTAACATCCCCATCGAACTTTCAGTATCATCCAAGACGATGCTCAATAATTGATCGTACTGACGAATTTAAAACATTTTAAATTTGTGCCACGTGTATCGTCCAGGACGAACAGTGGATCGGCCAGGACGATTTTCCAATAATGGATCGTACGGGGTGATTTTAAGGATTTTAAACATACAAAAATATGGATCGTCCAGGACGATCCGATGTATCGGCCAGAATAATGACAATAAATGCATCGGCCAGGATAAAAATTGCATCGGCCAAGACGATGAAGATGATTGTAATAGAGTTCAATTAGATCGTCCAGGACAATAAGGTATCATCCGGGACGATGATTTACAGCAAGCTCAGAAAAGTTCAGCAGATGGAAATTTGAAGAGAAATTATAATATATTCTAGGATGATAGAGATATCAGCCAGGACGATGTGACAAGAATTTGGAAACCAAGGAAAGATGAAGATGATCAGAGAAAGCCCCAAAAATAAATAAAGCAAAATAAAAAGCTAAAAACAACAACGAAAAACTAAAAACCAGCAATGGAAAGAAAAATGAGAATTTTGTTTTTATTTTATTTTTTTTTATTTTTTTATTTTATTTAATTTTTTTTTGTTTTAGCAAAGCATCTATATGACAAATTTCTGAAGTAATTAAATTTTAGAGATTCAAAAGATTAAAGAGCTAACAATGTCACAATCTGAAAATAGTAGAATATCCGATCATATTAATCCCTAGCTCATACTTCTTTCAGGGTAAAAATTGTCTTTTGAAAACAAAAGGCCTAACTCATATCAAACTAATTGGGTAAAAAGAAGATTCGTTCAAAACTTGGCTACAAAAAAAAATCTTAAAAAATAATATACCAAAGCAATTTGTCTCAATCATGGAATTTGATATCAAGCCTTTGAAAATATTAAATAACACATGAGTTCTTCTAAGTTTTAAAAGTTTTTTTTAAAAAAAAAAAGAAAGAGGGCAGCTTGCTTATAGTGGGCTCATTTTATGCCTCTTGTCACTTTGAATTGCTCTTTGAGCATCTTTTGATACACTTTGTGTATATAAATTTTTCAATTTTTTGTCATTGCGTATCTTTTTATTTTTGGCATCATTGGCCTTTTTCTTTTTCTTGTTCTTGAAGATAGATCCCTTTTTTAATAACTCTTAAAATATAATTAGTTGTGAGTAGATCTTCCAGATATTAGAGAAGAAAAACTCAATCTCTAATATATGGAATAATATACCACAAAGCAGACTCAAATTCATATAATAAGTGTAATGGCAATATTTCATTTAACTTGAAAGATATATAAAAGCTTTAGATATTATAAATATAAGGTAGAGTACTGTAGCAAGTTGAAAAAGTTCTTAATTTCAAAAACCAGTTATTAATTTTAGATAGGGTTTTATTTAGAACAGAAAAGTTATACCACTAAAAGAGGTTCGAGAGGGGGGGGGGGGGGGGGGGGGGGGGGGGGGAACCATCAACGGTGTTTCTCCCTTTAACCGATTTAAAGATGCTATTCATTGGCTATAAATTTCCAAAATTTAAGAACTAGGAAAATCATCATATAGAAAAGGAAAGCAAAAAACAAAAATAACTAAAAAGAAACAAGCTCAAAAGACAAAAAATAGCCATAATCAAAACATGCATTTCAAGAATTTATTAAGCAGCAAGTTTTAAGCATTATATTCTCTCACGAGGGCTTTGATGAGAGCATTCCTGCAAAAATCAACAACCGTCAGATTTAGAAACCCAAACGGGTTTGGGTCCCTTCTTATGAAAAGCAGAATGCAATGCATGTGTGCTATGCTGTGACTCATGCAATTTGGGTCTCCACACCCAATGTATAATATGATAAATAGTGCAAGTGTGTGAGATGTGTCCAGCATGCCACATGAAAAACATATAACTCTAGGAAAAGGATTTCTTAAGTGGTTTTGGTTATTATGCCTCTTCCTAGTTTTTGGCTTTAGATCAAAAGTGGGTGTCATCCAGTTTCCCTTAAGTGAGTCCAATTCATTTTTAAGCCTTAAGTTAGTACTTTCTAATAAAGCATTATTATCAATCCACAAGTTGCGCTCTATCTCTTCAGATTTCTTCAAATCAAATTTGAGTGAGATGTGTGAAACTTTTAATGCACCATGCTCATCAATTAATTTTGAATACTTTTTGTTTAAATCATCAAATTTATCAAGTAGAGCCATGTGATTTAAATCAATCGTAGAATGATATTTGAGAATAATATCATGCTCTCTTTGTAAATTCAAAAGTTCCAATTTTAAACTAGCATGAGTTTTCTTAAGTTTTTCGTATGATGCATGAATTTTTTCACAAATTTCAAATAGTTGATCATAGGTTGGTTTACATACATCTTCTTCATCACTTTGATCAAGATGATCTTCTGCCATTAAGCACAAGTTTGTTGTTTCTTCCTCAGGTTCAGTTTCAGATGAATCAGAAGCAGATTCTGCCCAGAACGCCTTTTGAATTCTCTTCTTGTCCTTCCTGAACATAGGTTTCTCCTCACTCTTTTTTTGCTAGAGTTATCCTGAAGTGTAGAACAATTAGCTCTAACATGTCCAGGCTTCCTGCATTCAAAACAAACAACATCAGAAGATCCTTTAGAATATTTGTTATCCTTACCTTTTCTCCAATTTTGATGATACTTGTGACTCTTCCTTAGAAAGCTTTTGAATTGCCTTGTGATTAAGGCAATGTCATCACTTTCAGACTCGGAAGAGTCTGAGTTCGTGTCATTGGCCTTCAATGCTACAGTTTTCTCCTTTCTTTTCTCACCTGCATCCAAATTTCTTTGGTTGACTCCTTGCTCGTAAGCAATGACTGAGCCAAGTAAGTTGTCAATTGAATAAGTATTCAAATCTTTAGACTCAGTAATGACAGTGATTTTAGCATCAAAAGTGGAAGGCAAGCTTCTCAAAATCTTGTTTACTTTTTTATAATTTGAAAGTTCTCTTCCTAAGGCATGCAAAGAAGTTACAATTTGAGTAAACCTTGTATACATATCAGAAATTGATTCAGAAGGTTTCATACAAAAAAGTTCATAGTCATGCAAGAGAATATTTAAATGAGATTGTTTCACTTCATTGGTTCCTTCATAAGTAATTCACAACCTATCCCAAATCTCTTTTCCAATAGAGCAAGTAGAAACGTGCATGTAGTCTTCAGATTTTAAAACAATGAAAAAACAATTCAAACACTTCGCATTGAGTTGAGCTAAATCTCTTTCATCAAAAGTCCATTCTGTAAAAGGAACTTCAGTTTTAATTCCGTTAAGTTCACGAGAAGGTGCAGAATATCCTTCTTTAATAAGCATCCACTTGCAATAATCAGTTGAATGTAAAAAAGTAGACATGCGAGTTTTCCAAAAATCAAATGGAAGGTTATCAAATAAAGGTGGTCGTGTAATAGAATATCCTTTCGTTGTATTACGATTAACAAAGTTAGCCATGGATCAAAATTCAAAAAGTTTTCAAACTCAATTTTTATGAATCTCACTCTGATACCACATGAAAGTTCGTTAGGGATGTTAAGCCCTTGAGAACTAGCCCGGGGCTAACCAAGAGGGGGGTGAATTGGTATTTAAAAAAAAATCTTTCTTGGATCCAATCACAATAAGCACAAACTAAAATCACCATAGAAAAATAAGTGCAGAAAATTAAAATGCGGAAGTAGTAGAAAGAACACACGGGTTTATAGTGGTTCGGTCAACTCGTCCTACGTCCACTCCCTAGAGGCGCCCTCCAGGTATTGCACTAAGTAAGTGTCTCTCTTTTAGCTCCCATAACTAGGCGGAGAAGCCATTACAAACGACTCCTTTTCACTAACCCTGGTGCGGCAGAGAACCGACTCCTTTTGCTTCCTCTTAAAGTGGGTAGAGAACCGAGTCCTTTTTCTTCCTCCTAAAGCGGGCAGAGAACCCGGACCTTTACTGAAGTAAACCTCCCAAGAATGAAGTACGAATACTGGAGAAGATGACTTGGAACCTTGCTTGGAGTAACCCTTGTGAACCCTCTGACAAACTCCCCCTCACAAGTTCCTCTCTCTCTCTCTCTCTCTCTCTCTCTCTCTCTCTCTCTCTCTCTCTCTCTCTCTCTCTCTCTCTCTCTCTCTCTCTCTCTCTCTCTCTCTCTCTCTCTCTCTCTCTCTCTCCCAAGGCTCTCTTAGGTTAAGACAGCAGCACTCAAGGTCTGATACATAAGAAAAATTGGATCCTTTAAATAGAATTTTAAGAACCGACATTATCGTCCTGGCCGATCAGTACGAATCGTGGACTATCGTACTGAACATCGCCCTAAATGGGGGTCTAGATGATTCAAAATTAGCTTGATTGCCCAGGACGATCTCACAATCATCGTAGATCATTAGTTCAAATCAGAGGTAAATCGTCCAGAACATCGCCCTGAATATGATCTAGCCGATGTTGATCGTCTAGAAGCAACTAAAGTTTTTGAACTGATCATCCCGAACGATATTTAGATTGTCCCGGACGATGTGATCATATCAATCATCTCTAATTGCTTTCCTTAATTTTCTAATCATAGGCATAATTATATCAAGTAGTCCAGGATGATACACTATCGTCCTGGCCGATATCCAAAAATAAAGAATGCCTAAAAAGATCATGTCGATGAAATCTTTTTGTTTTGAGCATATCGTCCTGGCCGATACATGTATTGTCCAGGCCGATATCCTAATGATGGCTGCTTTGACTAGGAGTCCTGATTAGGGTTTTTATTTTAAACCCGATCGTCCTGCATGATACAAATATCATCCGAGACGATGTGAGTAAAAACAGAAATTCTAAATCAGTTAAGAAAAGAATCGCTCAAGTGTGTGTGTGTAGAGTTACTTTGCATTAGACACATCCAAGATTACAATTTACTCAAGAAAGGGAAAAGAAAAGTTACATACTGACTCAACCCTAATCTACCAAATCTTGAGCTGGTTCTATTTGTCGTCTGATCTCTTGGCCCTGAAATGTAAGTAGAAAAAGGCAATCATATTGTTTGCTATCATTAAAACCATAATTCATGAAACAAAATCTGCAATAAATTTTTCTACAAATATTCCAAGAGCTAGATGTAAATGTATATGATTCAAAGACATCTGGATGACGTACCCTGCTATGTAGAAGATTATTTGGAAGAGCTGGACCAAGAATGATTATGGGCAGTTGACGGAGGTGCCCAACTGCAAATGTAATAGGACCCTCAGAGCTTTATTTTTTTGGAGCCATAACTGGTTAAAGGAACTTGGGGAGATGAAGAGTGTACTGGAAGGTCACATTGAAGAGCTTCAGATGCTTGAGTGCTCTAATGATAGCCTGACCGAAGAGCAAGAACAGGAATTGCGGGGGAAGGAAGTTAAACTTAATGCTACATTGGCTTGCATTGCGACATAGTGGAGACAAAGAACAAAGTCAAAGTGGATTGAAGATGGAGACACTAATTCTCATTTTTTCCATTCCATTGCTTGGCATGATGGTGTGAGAACATAATTGTTGAAATACAAAATGTGAGTGGGGAGAGCATCACTGAACCGCATCTTGATCATGAGGAGTTCCAAAATTTTTTCATGCATAAATGGAGGAATAGGCAGGTGTTATTGAAGGATTGGCCAAGCTTTTAGAGTGAGGATATGATATCTGAACATTTGAATGTGAGCTCGAAGGCGGATGTCATTGCCAGGAAGTCCAGCAAGTAGTTTTTAGTATGGAAAACAATCGAGCTCTAGGTATAGACAGTATTATATCTTCCTTCCTTAAATTTTTCTGGGAAATTGTTAAGGGTGATGTCACTCGTACTATTGCTCATTTCTATTACACTAACTTTATGTGTGAAAGATGGAAGGAAACTTTGGTGGTTCTCATCCCAAAGATAGATAATTCCAATCAGCTGGCTAAATTCAGGCCCATTAGCTTATGCCAAGATTTCTATAAGGTGGTAGCTAAGATTCTGATTAACCAACTCAAACCGGTGTTGGGCAACGTCATCAGTAAAGAGCAGAGAGCTTTTGTCCCAGGGAGGTCTATTTCCAACCATGGGCTGATTGCATAGGAGATTATGTGTAAGTTCCAGTACTCTTCTCGAAAAGCTGGAATGATGGCACTGAAAGTGGATATGGAGCAAGCATACGGTTTTATGGCTTGGGAGACACTGCATATGGCAATGGTGAAGATGGGGTTTTTTGACAGATTTGTTTAATGGGTAATTCAATGTGTGGCTAGGCCTCAGTTTACCCTTTTGATCAATGGGAATAGGACCTCGTGGATTTATGCTCGTAGCAGTCTTCGGCAAGGATGTCCCTTGTCACCTTTTATGTTCATTCTTTGTTCAGACCTTCTGACCAAAGCTTTCAAATAGCGGTGAGGACAGGTCAGGATATAAATAGTTAAAAATGTTGTAAGAATTTCTCATTTTTTGTGTGCTGATGATATTCTAGTGTTTGCAGAAACTAATAGTAGCAATGCCAGTTAGATAATGGGTTTGTTAGAAGATTACTGCAACTGGACGGGGTAGAAAATTAACTATGGCAAGTCAGCTATCCTCTTTAATAAGAGGTGCCCAAGATGGAAGAAGAGGATGCTTGCTAAGCTGATGGGGTATAGAAAGGTAGATTCACTGGATTACCTTGGTTTGCCTTTGGTCATGAAGAAATTGGTTGTGGCTGATTTCTTTAAAATGATTAAGCATGCTCATGAGAAGACAAATCTATGGGGGAAGAAGCATCTCTCCTTTGCGGGAAGGGCTTTATTGATTAGATCCTCTCTTCTTTCTATTCCCATATATGTGATGACTCATATGGCCGTCCCATGTGGGGTCCTTAATGCTATTGAAAAATTGGGAAGGCATTTCCTTTGGCATAAAGATTCAAATAGTAGAGGAATGCATTACTTTGGTTGGAAGGATTTGTGCCAACCTAGGGACCAAGGGAGTCTTGGTTTTCATTGCCTTTATTCTTGGAAGGGAGCTTTACGTGCTCGGGTGGCATGGGATGTGATTTAGAACTCGAAATCTCAATTGAAATCTCTATTGCACAAGGTGGTGAAGGCCAAGTATGGGATGGATATTTGGAATAATACGCATGTCCAAAAAGCCTAAATCACCTGGAAGGTGATTCATGATGGAGCCAAGGAACTTAGAACTATTTTAAGGTGGAAGATTGGCAACGATCAAGGCATAAATGTGATGCAGGACTGCTAGATCTTGTACCGAGAATTGGCCTCATGGCCTACCTTTATTAATGTGGATGAGGTTGAGAATGCTAAAGTAAGCTATTTGTTGAATAACTCATTACCGTGGAATGAAGAACTTGTGGGGAAGTGTTTTGGTAAGATCATGGCACAACGCATTGCTGCTATTAATACCACCATAAATGTGGAGGATTGTCCGGAACTTACTCATTCTTGGATGAGTATGACTTTAACTGTAATGGCATATCGGCCCAAGACCGAGGGATTTGAGTACCAGTTTAGTTAGTTTAGTAGACTGAAGATGCATCCAAGGGAAAGTTTCTTCTGGTGGAGACTTCTTTGGAATGCAATTCCAACTATCCATTAGTTGTTTAACAGGAGGCTATCTGATATGCCACTATGTCCGTGGGGATGTAGTGAGGATGAAACCTTAGACCAATGTACTAATCAATGTAAAAAGATTAAAGAGGTGTTTGGTATTCTTGCTAAATAGGTCTTTGTAATGCCTATTGTTAACTCTTTGGATGAATTGATGGCATATATGTTTTCTATTGTTAACATAAACTCGAGTCTTGGACAAATTTACTGTTATGCAATTTATCAGCTGTGGCGAGCTAGGAATGACATGAAGCATGGAAGGAATCACAGGTCCCCATCCATTATTCCAGCCACGGTGCTTTCTCTTCTGCCCATGCCGTTTAGATCTCTAATCTTGGAGCACTAGAGCACTAACTAGCCCGTTAAGCTGCCTTCTCACAAGCTTTGGTGACCCCCTCCAAGTTGGTTAAAATTTAATATGAATGTAGCTATTAAGGAGTCTAATCAGGTTGGTCTTGGGTTAGTCGTTCGGGATCATGCTAGAACCTTGGTTCTTGCGGCTGGAAAGAGTTTGGAGCACTGGGATGTTTTTCAAGCTAAAGTTATGGCGGCTACTGCCATTCGTGACATGATGCTGGATTGGATGCTTGAAATGGAGGGGATTGTCATTGAAGGTGTTTGCAGTAATGCAATCAGGCAGCTTCAGAATCTGAACGATCGCCAGAATAAGGTCCATTTCAGGGGTGAAGGATCGGACCTATCATTTTTGATGGATTTTATACAGGTTAGTTTCAGTATATAAATATGGATAGTAATCGGCCTACATATTACTATGCCAATTTAGCTTTGCTTGATAGTTTTTCGTTTTATGATGTGAATAATAGGGCATTCCCCTCAACTCTTTTGTTATTGTTGAGGGAGGATAGTAATAAGGCATAGTTCTTTACTTGAGAATTTACTTAGAACTAGTTTACTTCTTTTTTTTTTAATGAAAAATGTAGTTGTTCAACACTATCTTTCCCTCTTCCTCCCTTTCTGAAACATTCATCAATTTGAAGTTATACTACCTTTTCATGTACCTCTCCTGCTATCTCTCTCTTGCTCCCTTTGTTTCTGTCACTCACCATCTATCTCTCACTCTCTTTATCTCACTCTATCTCTCTCTCTCTTCCCCTTCCTCCCATTATTACTCTCTCACTCACTTTTTCTCTCTCACAGTTTCTTACATAATCTCTCACTATCCCTCACTATATTCCTCTCACTATAAAAGGATATATCACATTATCTAACAATTTTTCAAAGAAATTCTAAGTTTATGTAAAACCTTAGAAGTTTCTCCTTAAAAAAACTATGAGAGAAATGGAAGAATCCTTAAATCAAAACATACCTTAGTCTTCCATTGTCTCCCTCTACACTTTCCCCAAAGATTGGCCACTAGAAACTGCTGCCAAAGTCGCCGCACGAAGACTCCTGTGGCCTTGCACATCCGCCTCTTTGTGTTTTGGCCGAATGAAACAACCCAAGCAAATGAGGGGACCGAATGGATTTCGGTCCCCTTATCTTAAGTAATTTATTACTGCAATTATAACTTTGGTGATTTTTAATTTCAAAATTTTGTAAAATTCACTATAAGTCCCTTATACTGATTTGCTTGAAATTTTATGTATAATTTTATAAAATTATTTTTATCAAAATGAGATGACTTTGACAAATCAATTAAATTTCATCACAATGCATCAAAATGAATTAAAAAATAAAATCATTCTTCAATGTAGTAAACAAGAATTTGCTAGAAGAAAATAAAAATTGTATTCATTCATATACTTTTAAAAATACATTCATCAATTAAAAAAACAAAATATAATCCCTGAAATCTCAATTCTAAAATTTTAATATTTACAAAATAATCAACTATAACTTCTATAGTTGAACATTGCGAAGGTCATCAACTATGAAGGTTGTCGCATTAAAAGCTTATTCGACAAAGAATCTCACTCCCATAGTAAAAGTTGCCGCCTTATTCCCACATGTTGTAATCTCTTGCTACAACACCATGAACAACCCTGCATGCCAATCACCATCTTCAAATGTTCATGTTTGATTAACAACTTCTTATGCAAAGAATTTGGCTTTTTAGCATGAAAACGTTGGTATCTTCAACTTTCTAAAGCCTCTTCATCAATGCCAATTATGCTATCTTGAGGATGCTGATCATTGCCAACAAAATTAACAGTTAACAAGTTGCAAATAAATACTAAATTTAAAGCTTTTTAATTATAAAAAAAGGAAAAACGGTTCACCGGTAAGGAAAACAAAATTTATAAAAAAAAAAAGACAAGTTTGTAGCGATGTTTCAAATGAAAGAAATATATTTGATTTATCCAATAAACATGAACATTTTTTTTTTAATTGAGAACAATTCATATTCAATAGAAGATAAAATTCAAAGAGTGCAACTACAGAAAGGCAATCTTATAACAAAGCAAAAAAAATAAGATCTGACTCTAATTCAAAGGATAATAATAAGTTCAAAAGCTTCAGGAATATAAATTCAAATTACTGAAGTTCACTACTCATCTTCTTGGCTACGTAGCTTGGCAAGCTTGTTGGTGACTACCATATCAAGCTGTGCTGCTCTCTCCACAATATCCTTGCGTTTTCTGGTTGAAACATTATGTGCAATCTCTGCACAGTATGTCCTGTTGTGCATCAAAAGCAATTCCAGTTCGGAGACATTGTGAACTACAAATTTCTTGAACTTGTTGGGCAAAAAGAGGCGTGTCTTCTTATCAGAACCGTAGCCAATGTTAGCCATCAAAGTGCATCCTTTGAACTTTCTGTGCACATGGGAGTCGATACCTTTAAGCCTCCTCCATTTTGGCTTCACGTAGATCTTGTGATAGCTTTGGGGTCTCTTAAACTTCTTCACACGCTTCTTCACGATCTATCTGTTGTGCGGCAGAACCACCATTTCTTCTAAGGATTAAGAAAAATCCATGATAAAAAAAATGAATAAGGCTGCACTCAACCGCGCGGCCGTGTCAACCAATAAACATGAACTTGAAACTGAAACTACCAAACCAAAGAAAATAAATTGAACGTATTATATTAAGTTCATCCAACAATTTCCAATCAGTCATAAGCTTCAAAAGTATATGTCTACCAATTTGAACGATCTAGAAGTAAGAAAATGAAAAAAATATGGTTTCAGATCATTACTAACAAAAAAAACACAAATAAAATAAGCTTTTTACCTGTTTTTTTATATTTACAGCAAGACATTCATTTATGATGACATGAGGTTGGGTGCAACATTCAAATTTACGTCTTGGATCCAACTAAGAATTCTTAGGAAATGTGTGCTGCTCTTCTGGAAAGGAAGAAGATCTGACACTGGGACATTTTCTTGTTCTAAAGCAAATTATTTTCATGAGAATTAAAGTTAGATAAGCTCAGAACGTATCCTACTATCCTCTCAAAAGCAATTTTTTACACCTGAAAAGAAGGAAGAAGAGATGGAAAGGAATAAAAATATTCCAAATTCCTAATATCATCTTCTGCGTGAAGCAGTTTAACTTCATTATGATGAAAACCAAAAGTGTAGTCTGTTCCAGAAAAAACTGGCAAGAATCACCTTTTCCACCTTCTACATCTCTTCTCTCTTGTATTGTATCAGCCAAGAATTTGATCCATATCATCTCATGGCTTAATGATGCTTGTCCATCTTCTGTAACTCCTTTCAGTATCTTCTCTTCGTTAAGGATCTCAGTTATCTCAGGGAAGGATATTGTTAGTTTTTGATAAATGTGATCCCGATCACCTATTAAGCCTGCCAATGATAACAGGAAGACTTCAGGTAAAGTCAAAACTCCCATTAGGCTAGCTTAATTGCAACTTTTAGCACATCCATGTTTTTTCAAAGTATTTGGCCAAGCCTCTTGCTGAAACTTCTGCCTGTTAAACTACAGGGACATAAAAGTGGAATGTACGACAAATATAAAGCAGAACAAATACATTTATACCAATATACTACATAAAGAACATTTATAGTGTTGTTTAGTCAGAAAGAATATCAAGTGTTATTTTGTCAGAAAGAATATCAAATAATAAGGTCTTACTTTAGCCCAAGAAGAACTAGTAATAAATAAATTAGCCAAACAACAGGACACATTCCTTTTGAAGTAGTTGACGACTAGAAACCTATTGCACCCTTAGAATTGACTTCATTCATTACAAGCACAATGGGATTACAAAATCAAAAAACCATATCAACAGGCTAGGGATATGATCACAAAGAAAAACACCAAATATCAAAAGTAGAATAACTCGTTAATTATTTTTAAAGGAGGTGATCAAGTGTTAATTTAATTATAAGCCATAGAGAAGAGATACAAGGGTTATGTATAGTAATAACATGATGTGAACAATACCACAATGGTTGTAACAATTAAATTTCAAATTAAAGACAAACATCTAAAACTAACTATCAAATTCCAATCTATTTTGATATATGGTGGGATATCAATGCCAAAGATGAATGGCTAGATGGTCTGTCAACTTATGTATTTATTTCAAACTACATAACTCAAGTGCAATACTTTTTGGAGGCATGTAAACCTTGCATTAGGACTTTGATGTCTGTCTACCTAAACTTAGATCTTGAAGTAAATGAGATACAGAACAATGTTATCATACTATAGTAAAACATTCTCTGACATAATCATAAAGCTTCCTTATTATTTTATGACAGACACCGAACAAACCCCACAGTGGAGCGCATCCTGTAAGGAATATCAAACATTGATTCCAGAGTATTAAAGTCATGCAATCCATGGAACATTAGGATATTAAAAAAAACTCAATTGAATGCAACAACAAGAGCTATTATGAGACTGGACAACGTAGCTTGAAAGAGGAATTATTGCAAGTATGAAAAATATTTCATTAATCAATTCTCGGAAATATGTTGTTTAAGATGAATTATTATGTCACCTTCAGATTTGCATATTTAAGTATACCCATTTAAATAAAATTTCATGATATTTTCCTTGTTTTTCTCTCTTAAATTAGGATATCTGTTTACAATATCCACAAATTCTAATGCAAAGCAACCAAATTGTTACTCCTATTTAATTGCATTCAGATTTGTTACTCGCACCAACCTTGGAATGTGCACAGGAAAGCATGTTTATTTAGAGAAATATTAAAATGAAGGTTGGATTTTAGGGTATTGATTATCTCCTTTATAGATGTCAACGACCTTACAACCAAATACATGTTTGTCACCTCCCTAGGTATCTAAAAACACAACTTGCAAAAGTTTTCTAATAAAATAGTTATAAATAGTAACTAATCTTTTTATTTAAAACTAGTAATTCTAGATAAATTAAATTCCCAAAAATACTTAAGCATTTGACTACTTACAAAGTACTACTAAAATTTTGTATTATTGTAAATTAACTTATTAGATTAATCCAAAATGACCTAAAAAGCAAGTAAAGCATACTAACATCATCAACGGGTGCTGTTTTAAGTGCACTTAGAGAAGAAATTGAATGTTGGCTCATGACACGACAACTGAGCATTAAAACATACTAACATCATGAATAGTTAAAGTAAGCCAAGATCTCTTCTCCTATCTTCCATTAACCATGAAAATTGCCCACTGAGATTACCAAATAATTCAGCATCACTGGAATCATTAGCATAAATGAAAAGAAAATGTATTAGAACAACCAAGCACTGTGTAGCCTTCACCACAAGACCATTCTCTTTAATTGGGCCATATAAGTTGGTTGGGTGTGATGCTAACATATTTTAGAGTACTATTCCATAAGTCTTTGTGGGCTCCGAAAATTCGGCCTCAGCCTCCCCGCCGCGCTATTTCTTTTTATTCGGCGAGGGGGAGTTTTAACAAAATAAGTTTCGGGGTAAATTTTGGAAGGCATATGGGTTTGTAGATGAGACACTACCCAGAGATTTTGACCTCATTTTGTGAGGACTTTATGATCTGAGTTCTGGTTTTCTATAGGCGCAAGCCCCTATAGTTAATTACCCCTCCCGATCACGAGAGAGAACTTTCGATTAAGGCTAGTCGTCGATCAGATACGTAGAATATACGTGGTATCTGGCATATAGTAGCAGCAATGAGTTTGGATTTTGGAAATTTGAGAATTGGGTTTAAAAATAGTTGGAGAACTTGGGAATTTGGAAAGTTGGTTGTTCGGAAATTAGAAAATTTGATATTTAAAATAGAAACTTCTCCATCATGTATTTAAAGCGGATGGTGGGGGAATGGATGATAGACCCGATCAAGATCCCATGGTTCCGTCGTCCCGGGCCATCGTGGTCCCTGGTCTACTTAGTCAGAGGAGGTAGTCGACCCAACCTGACAGAAGGATCCTTATCGGCAGCCATGGGTTTCTTCATCCAAGGGAATCTTGTAGACCTGGGGTGAATGTTTGTCGAAGGGGACAAATTTGAATCCACCTTAGCTTATAGAGGACTTTGTGCCCTATCGATCATATCACATTGATTCATATCTCAAGGATTTGATGCAATAAGGAGCGTATCGGCACTGGCCAAAACCGGTATTTCGTGGTGCCATTTGGCGGCAAAACCACTCGGTTTAGAGGGCCCCGGGTCATAACCGTTTATCCTGCGGTGCCATTTGGCGGCAGACCGCCGGTTAGAGGACATGTATCACGTCCTTACTGGAAGGAGACTGTTTTGAGAATGGATCCTAGTGATATTTTCGACCAGGCATTTGGCTCTTTTGTGAGCTGAAGTAGTTTTTGATTTGTCCTCCTCGACAAACTGTTGCGGAGGGGGGATGGATTTTTGTGCTTTTGAGTGCTTGATGGTTGATTTAAAATTTTAAATATTTTTGGAGTTTTTTGGATTTTGAGATTTTTTTTGGATTTTTGAATTTTTTGAATGGACTTTTGGGTGGCATTTAGAAATATTTTGAATCACCCCTCCGATTGAAATTTACGTTCAACACGGTCATCATCGGGGTGTTTGGGGAGCATTTCTCTTTATTGATTGAACCCTGTCAACCCTATCATCTTGACGATGGGGGATCAGGTTTTGTAGGCTTTATGCTCTTGATAGTGAATTCTCGTTGTTATAGGCCTTGAAGGCCTAATACGAATGTGTTGAAACAAATATTCTGGTCGCCACGGCCATATATTTGTTTGATGGTTCGAACCCTATCGACTTCTATTGACCCGTATAGAAGGATCAGGTTCGAACTTGAATTCACTTATTGAGCCGCGCAGCATCCCAAGACGTCACATGTGTACCAATAACATGCTCGCCAGGGCCCATGAGAGTTTTATAATTTTTTTTACCCCTTTTAGTGTACCTATGTGTATACAATTTATAATGCATGTGCTGGGGTGCTTTGAAATAATTGTAGACGCCTTCTGTCTTCTTGTACGAATGTTGCAAATTCGGTGGCGTGGCGTAGCAGCTTCGAATAGAATTGTTCGCTGCTTCGTACAGGAAGACTGTCGTGCATTACTCGTTGCTTTCTGCAGGTGGATCGTAGTGCACTAACTAATCAACTGTTTGTGGTCGTAGGAACTTACACTTGTCGGGTTCTCAATGCATTTTGTTGTGGTATTTGATCTTTACAATACGTCCACTACTGCCGGAGATAGATGTATTAATCTTTACACTGAAGTTGACTATGAGATATTGCATTTACTGTAGTCTTTATGAATTTACACAGGGGTGGCACATTGTACATACATCTATGTCAGTAAAGAGATTGTATGCACTGCAGATCTTATGTCATTATCTCTCTCATTGTAGTTGATTGAATGATACAAATGTCATTCTCAAATAGACTTAGCTGGATATTCTAAGCCCATTTTATTTTTTCATCATTCGTCATTTGAATGCATTGAAAGTTTGATGTGTTTGCTTGTAGGTTATTCTTGACTATTAGACTATCATGTCCATTGTACTTTAGTGTGATTGTTGAAATCATCTCACATTATTCAACTACATGATTAAGATAAGTATCATGAGCTGGTTGATCGCTAATTGCATCTAGATTTTGCAATTCCTTGGAGCCATATTATGCTATCATCATTTATGAGTAAATGACACCTTGCAATTTCGTTGATCCACAAGTTTGTACATTTCCATATGCATTTGAATTGAAATGGTAGTCTCTCAATATTTCATTGGAAATATTGTATCATCATTCTAATGAAGTTCCTTGTTGATATTTTGTCTTAGTTATGTCTAACCTCCAAGTTAGATTTGCATTCCCACTTGGCTCTTGTTTGTATGTTGATCATGCTTGGATGCCCCACCTTCATGAGTCTCATGTTTGTATGTTTGAGTTTTATTCTCAACACTTCCGTAAGATCATTTAGTATTCACTTTCAAATTGCAATGATATTTCTTTTCTCATTTTGAAAGCTTAGTGCTATTAATCAAATCAATCATTATATTGATTATTCGTTTGATTAAATTATTTATTCAAGTTAAGATCAATATCATTTGAGTCCAAGTCTTGTTCATTTGCTCATTCAAATTGGTGTTCAAAACAAGTTCATTTGCAAGAATCCCCGGGTGGTATTTGTAGAGTTCAAGTTCATTGTCCACAATAGTCCAACTCAAATCTTATTTGAGTTTAAAAGTCCAAGTCATGTCTTTGTTAATTTCAAGTCCAAGCCTTGTCGGCTTAATGTTCAAATCAAGTTCCAGTTCTTTGTTCTTCTCATTTGATTTTTAAATCAAATGTAAGTTCAAATTTTATACTTTCAAATTTATTTGAGTTTAGGTTCACTTAAGTCAATTGAATCAAGCCCACAAGTCCAATTTGCTCCAAGTCTTTGTCTTTTTTTGGACAAAATTTCGACAGCCTCCCGGCGTCTCCCCTGTTTAGGGAAAAAGCCAAGAGGCCGCCTACCCGCCACATAAATAAAGACGTGCACGGTTGGTGTTGGTGAGACACCGCGGCGGTTGTATGTTTTTGTTTTTTTCTCCCACCACGAGCACTAAAGGCGTGCTTGGGGTTTTAAAAAGTATTTTTTTTTTAAAAAGTATTTTTTTTTTTGAAAAATAAGCAATTTTGATTTTCCCCCACTCGGGGGTACTTATAGGTGACCCCGCTTCGCCGTACGTGCCGCACCGGGGTTCCATCCTACCACGGCCAATAAAGGCGTTCTTTGGACAGTTCTCTAGTTTGCCACGAATATTGAAGTAGGGTTTAGAGTTTAAAAAAGTTCATACCTCCGCGGGATTGTAGTGGTTGACACGCGGATCAAGGTGTCACTCGCCTACCTCGTCGTAGGTGTCGCACCGGGTTCCCTCCTACCACGGCCACTAAAGGCGTGCTTAGGTGGTTTGCCGGTCTGACACGAACGCCGAGGAAGGAGAGTATGGGGGGAGCATTTTTTTTAAATATTAATTAATTATGATTATCTTTAATTAATTATATTTATTTATAATTAATTATAAGTAATTAAAAATAATCAATTACATTTACTAAAATTAATTAAAAATAGTTAACTATAATTAAATTTAATTAATTATAACTAACTCATACTAATTAACTTTAATAATTGATAACTAATTAATAATTATTAAAAATAATTTAAAAAAATATCAATTATAATTAATTCTAATTAAAAGTAATTATAATAATTAAAAATAATTCTAATTATTCAATCAGAATTAAATATAATTAATTACAATAAATATAATTAATTAAAATAATTAAAATTAATTACAATCAATTAACATTAACACAAATTAAACCTAATACTAAAGCTTCACCTCTTTCCTCTGTTCAAGAGATTTATTGGATTTGGTCGAAGTAGCGGGCTGAAGGGATAAAGTTACCTTCAAAGCAAGTGAGCTCTTGTTCTTGCTTTAAATCAAAATGTCGGAACTTCTGAACCGAACAGGGAGAGCACGTCGGAGGAGGAGGCGGAGGTCTTGGAGGATCGGTGGAGGTAGGGATTTCCCTCTCTATCTCTCTCTCTCTCTCTCTCTCTCTCTCTCTCTCTCTCTCTCTCTCTCTCTCTCTCTCTCTCTCTCTCTGAGTCGAACTGATCGGAAGCAGCGACGGGATAGGGCAGGGAGTCGTTCGTGTGGAGTCAGAGGAGAGGTCGGTCGGGAGAGTAGTTGGAGCGGGAAAGGGAGGAGCTCGCGATCGGCAGAAGGAAGCAACAACCGAAGACTCCATTTTCCCTGGTATTTAACAACGATCGGGATCGTTCTATGAGGTAGGTCGCAGGATTTACGTAGGATTTTTCGATCGAGACATGAGCGGCGTTGAGCTACAGGATTTTACGGGATTTTTGGGCAGAACCTCGGCGAGATTTCGGCGGGTTTTGCGGCTGGATTCGAGGATCCAACGGACAAGGTATGATTTTTAGTCTCTTTTTTTTGTTTTCATTTGGATTTAGTATACAGGTCAACAAATGCCCCCCAACAAATGTGGTTCGTGGCTAGAGCGAACCATGTTTGTTGTAAGCTGATTGACCCTGTGGATCTCTAGATATTTGTTCTAGATGTCACACTAGGGTATCCATTTAGTGGATCTCCAAAAGTTTGCTTGGATGTCACACTAAAATTTTCATCATGTAGATCTTCAAGAGTCCACCTCCATGCCTTCGTGGATCCTTAGATACATATGTAATCTTCAGCATTGTTGATTTTTTTGCTCTTGGCCAAGTAGAGATCCATAGGGCAGAGATAGAGCACTTCATGTTCAGATCTCTAGAGTGATAGTTCGTAGATCAACGATAGCATGTAGCATTGCCAATTTCCATTCTTCTTTTGGCACCACTGTAACCTTAGCTTTTAGCATTTTTGTATATACTCAATACTCATCATTTCAGTTAGTGGGATTCTGACTGCTTCAGAATTTCTACAGTTACTTCTTGGGCTCAGGTACACTTTCTTCCCTTCTCTTTAATTTTGATTTTGTGCTTATACTGACATTATTTTGCATTTTGTGCAGGCTATTACAGGAAGAGGATCCGAGCTCTAGCCAGTTTACCGCTTCAGAAGACTTCAGTTTTGGTACATTTTTACTTTGTTTGTACTGTTCTTTTCCTTTCTTTAGCTGCTTTCTGACACTCTCTTCTCTTTTTTTTTACAGGTTTCACGAGGAGAGAGATACTTTTTTGCGAGCCACCTTTGGAGACCTCTGTTTCAGGTATAAGTTTCTTTTTGTAGCTTCTTACATGTGTTATTTATGGTTCTTCTTCTTTCTGCTGACTTCTCTTTTGCTTTGTGCAGGTCCTAGAAGTGTAGAATACTTGGTCTTTGGAAGGAGAAGAATAAGGATGTCGGCTTCCTCTTTAGGCGTAGTTTAGGAGAAAGATTTCAGTCCTCTGCGAAGGACATTATACTTTTTCTTTTTCTTTCAGCTGATGTAATCTTCTAAAAAGATGTAATCCACAGATTTGTATATGAATTTTTGAACTTAATAAAATAAAGTTATTTTATAAATTCAGTTGTTGACGAGCTCTCTTTTTACTGCCCTTGAGACTTCTGTGGTTGTACTCTGACCTGTGCTCATGGTATTTTAAATATTTATTTGGGGATCTCGGCATGCAGCACGATGTCAACCCAAATAAATATTTAAAATGCCCCCAGTCTTTAGGGACACTTATAGATATTATTCGGGATGCTCATTCCATAGCTTTGACTTGAGCCCTGAGATTCTGATTCTTTCTATCCTATGCTTTGTGCTACGGACATTGATGGAGGATTACCTGATTTGTCATCGCTGACTTGTCAGGTGATTTTTGTACCTTCGGCCCTATGCTTCTAGCTTTGGTGGGCTTAATGAAGGAGTAGATGACGATGACCTAAATCCTTAGGCTTGTATCAGGTCGGTGGCAAAAAGTCATCGGTCCAGAGCTTTGTGCATAACGGAGTTGTTGATGACAGAATCCTCTTAGTTCAGCCTAAGGCCTTGTGTGAACTTTGGGATAATTTCTTCGGTCCTTTGCTTTGTGCTTTGGTGGACTTGTTGAAGAAAAATTCCTTCGATCCTCTCTTTGTGCTTTACGGATTTGTTGAAGGATTTGCAGGTTCTGGATTTAGTTGATAGTACCAAACATAGGTAGTATCTTGATCCTTAACCACTTGAGAAGACTTTAATCTAAATCACTTGAGCTCATCAGATCGGGAGGGCTAGAATTTGATAGCTCTCTATCCTCTAGTTGCTGAGATGGGGGTTCCTCTACTGCGGCCTTTCTTATGGCTTGTTGAGTAGATGGAGCTGCCAGCGATCCGACCATATTTGGGCTTGTTGGATCCGACCTCTTACACCCATTCAGGCTTCAGACTCGAGCTATGGTAATTGCGCTCCCCAATACTGATTTTGCGAAAGTTGATAGATTTGTAGTCATCCTTTGTGGTTTTGGATTTTTGAGCCTACAGACATTTGGTAGTTGCTCGAGACTCAGCTTCTCATTGGAACTTTGATTCTCTAGTCATTTTGGAGAACTTTGCATACTACGATCACTCGAACTGGTCGAGTCAAATTGGCCTTCGTTCTTCCTACAGTCCCTACTGACGGGTTGATGAAGTGGGGGTTCCGCTACTACGGCCGTTCTTATGGCTTGTTGAGTAGACAGAGCTGCCAGCGATCCGGCCATATTTGGGCTTGTTGGACCCGACCTTTTACACCCATTCGAACCTTAAGTTTCAGGCTGTTGGAAGACTTCAAGCTTTTTCAGCTCAATTTTGTAGGAGTGTGTAGCCACAAAAGTCACTTTCTTGACCTTTGAGTCTTGGCTTGTTGGAGAAGGTGTCTCGATCTTTTGAGAGGTCACCTGCATATACTTTGAAAAAGAAGATCTTTGTATTCTTTAGCACAAAAGACACATGGATTGATAATTTTAAATATTTATTCGGGGATCTCGGCATGCAGTGCGGTGTCGACCTGAATAAATATTTAAAATTTCCTCTGTCTCGCAGGGACATTTTAGAATGGAATAAATTTGATATTTGAGATTTAAAATATTCATTTGGGGATTCTCGGCGTGTAGCACGATGTCGACCCAAATGAATATTTAAAATGCCCCCTTTCTCGTAGGGACATTTTGGATAGGCTTTGTATCTTTGAGATTTTAAATATTTATTCAAGGATCTCGGCACGCAGCGCGATGTCGACTCGAATAAATATTTAAAATGCCCCCAGTCTGATGAGGGATCTTGAAATGCATTCTTGCTATACAAGAGAATTTCAAAATATAAGCAAACATGCATTGATAAATATGCATATAAAATTTTGATCACACAAAATATATTAGTCATGAAATTTTTACGCATGGTACTTCTTTAGATGTCGGCCATTGATGGGCGGCATAGGCCTCTGACCATTCAAATCGATCAACTGATATGCTCCTCCTTGGTACACTTTCTCGATGACGAAGGGGCCTTCCCAATTGGATACGAATTTGCCACCGATTTTTCGGTGTGGGATGATTGGTCTTCTCAGCACCAGGACCAATTCCCCTTCTTAAAATATTCGAGGGTGCACCATCCGATCAAAGGATTTTGCCATTCTTTCTCGGTAGATTTCTAGATTTTGTTGAGCTTGTAACCTGAGTTCATCAAGTGCGTCGAGTTCCTCCATTCTGAGGCGGGCATTTTGTTCTTGAGTGAGGTCATTCTGGATTGCTACCCGGAGTGACGGTAGCTCAATCTCCAATGGTAATACGACTTCAACTCCGAATACCAAAGAGTAAGGAGTGGCTTTGGTTGGTGTTCTGTAGGTTGTACGGTATGCCTATAGTGCCTCTGCCATTTTCGTATGCCACTCTCTTTTGTTCATGGTAAGGATCTTCTTCAACAATTTCACCAACGTCTTGTTGAAGGCCTCTGCCAATCCATTTGCCCTTGGATTGTATATGGACGAATATCGCCAATCGATTTTGTGTCTATCAACGAACTTATAAAATTTTGTACTCTTGAATGCAGTACCGTTGTCTGAGATTATGCGACATGGTACACCAAATCTGTAAACAATATTGTGGGTGAAAAAGTTGATCACATGCTCGGATGTGACCTCTCTGAATGGAGCCGCTTCTGCCCACATTGAAAAGTAGTCTGTTGCTGCTAGAATAAAGCGATGTCCTGCTGATGATGGCGGATCTATTGGACCGAAAATATCAGTGCCCCAGCATTCAAACTATTGCGGATCTATGGTTTATGGTTTAGATGATAACAAACATTCCTTATTTCCCAGCGATTGCCTTTTATACTAACATTTCAGGTCCACACGATCAGACTACAATTTGGAACCAGCTCAAGATTGGGTAGACTAGGTCTATGTTAGTTTGTAATCTTTTTCCTTTCTTGAGTCTGTTGTATTTGGTGTGGCTATAACTTGGTAGAAATTCTCTTGCTCCCTATATGATTTCTATTTTTGGTAACATCGTTCAGGACGATATTAATATCGGCCTGGATGATCTGTCCAAAATCAGAAACCCTAATTAGGGCATCCTCATTAAGGCAGCCGTCAACTAATCGGCCTGGACGATACTTCTATCGGTCAGGACAATATGTTCAATTAAGAAAGAATCACCCGTCATGATCAGATTAGGCATTAAATCTTTTAGGAAATCGGCCAGGACGATATAATCATCGTCAAGGATGATCTAACTCAATTATGCCTAAAATGATCTGGTATCTTTAGAAAAAATTAATGGCTGATTGGTACGATCAGATCGGCCAGGACGATCGTGAAGATCGACCGAGATGATATCCTGGACGATTGACATCGGCCAGACTCTATTCAGGGCGATGATCAGGACGATTGATCTAGTTTTAAACTAATCATCCAGGATGATCCTAAGATCGGCCAGGATGATGTAACCAAGTTTCTTCTGATCATCCCATATCGTCCCGAGCTAATAAGCTTAATTTGTACTGATCAGCCAGGACGATATATCTATCGTCCTGGACGATAATGTCGGCAACTTGCATTAAGGAGCTCGTTTTGAGAGCTTCTATTTAAGCTATGGCATGACAACTTTTGTAAGTGTCTTTGGCAGCCATTGTAGCTTTGTTCTTGTGGGAGAAACTTGAAGAGATAGCTTGAAAGGGAGAGAGGAAAGGGTGGAGTTTGAGAGGGAGAAGATCCTGTGAGGGGGAGGAACTCAAGGGAGTGTGGTGGGGGATCCACACGGTTGCTCCGGCTAATCATAATATTGCGGAAGGATATTCAATCACCAGACCTCTTTTATTTGAAAATATGTCATTTGATTTTTGGAAAACTCTCATGTCTATTTTCTTGCAATCAATAGATTTTCATATGTGGCATATGATTTTAAATGGTTATTCTTCACCGTCACGAGTTTTAGATGGAATTAAAATCGATATTCCTTTTATCAATGGAGTAAGGAAGAACAAGTAAATGCTTAATTGAATGCAAAATCTTTAAATTGCTTTTTCTATGCTTTAAATTCTGAAGATTTTATGTTAGTATCCACGTGCACTACTGGTAAGGAAGTTTGGGATAAATTGCACACCATATACGAAGGCACTAGTGAAATCAAGCAATCTAAGTTGAATTTGTTAATGCATGATTTTGAATTATTTTCCATGAAACCTTTTGAAACGATCTTAGACATGTATACTAGATTCATTCAAATTGTAAACTCATTGCATGCTTTAGGAAAAGATTTTTCAAACTTTGAAAAAGTAAATAAAATTCTTCGTTGTTTACTTGAAAAATTTGATGCCAAAGTTGTTGCTATTTGTGAATCAAAAGATTTGAATGATTATTCTATTGATAATTTGATTGGCTCACTCATTGCCTACGAGCAAAGTTTGGGTCAAAGACTTTTGGATGTAGGTGAAACTATTGTTCTAAAAGCTGGAGATACAGAGAAAGATAGCCTAGTTGGTGACAAAGGCAATGACGTGTCAAGCAAATCACAAAGCTCACCAAAGCATAAGCAAAAGTGAAAAAAAGGTAAAAGTGGTAAGGATGTCCATATTTCTTCTAACGTTATTTGCTTTCGATGCAGGAAGCCTGGATATATGAAAAATCAGTGCCCTAATTTAAGAATTCCTCCTACGAAAGAAAAGGGCAAGGCGAAGCAAAATTTAAACTGGGGAAATAATGAAAGGCAAAAAATCTCATGGGCAGATCTGATTTCTGAAGCATCGAACCAGGAGAGAGATAATGGTTAAAAGCCTTTCGTGTTTTTGTGTTGTGTTCTGTTTTTATGTTTTTTTTTTTTCCTTTTTTTTGTTTTGTTTTTTTTTTGAGATTTTCATTTTCGTGAAAGTTTTTCTTTGATCCAACACACACACTCACTTTTCTAAAAATGAAAAATCTACTTCCTTTTTTTTTTGAAATCTTTGGTAAGTTGTGTTTGACTTCTCTAAAACAGTCAAAGGACTCATGATTTGTTTTTACTCTCAATATCTATTTCCTAAAAGAGGTCATCCTACTTTTGATTTAAAATCTCTTTCATCTTTTAAATTAGTTTTTGAAACAAAATTTTTTATCTCCCTACGTTTTATTTATTGCATAGGAATCTTTTGTAAGTCGTTGAATCTAACTCATAATTTTCTTAATCAAGAAATTCGCTTTGTCACTAAGATGGGTTTTCCTTTGTTTTTTAAGATTTAAGAAAGGAAGCATATTCAAAAAAAAAAAAAATTTGGCCAATGATGCCAAAAATAAAAGATGCGCAAAGCGCCAAATTGAAAAATATAGAATACACAAAGTGTATCAAAAGTTGCGCAATGCGCCAACCAATTGTCAAGAGGCATAGAATGAGCCCACAAAGTTAATCCTTACCATTCTTGTATTTCTTAAAAAGCTTAATAAAACCCTTGATACTTTCGATACTTGACATTGAAAATCTTGATTCTTGATTCAACAATTCGTGCCTTAATCTTCTATTAGATATATTTTATGGAAGGAGTTTTTGAAAAATGATTGTTTCTTTCTCTAATTTATTTCCTGATTTAGATATTGAATTAAAAAGTTTTTGAGCCTTTTTAAAGAACTTGAGTTTGGATTATCAAATTCTGATTTTCTAACCTTTACTGGACTATGCGTTGTCAATCCTTTTTTACTAAAGTTTTGATTAAAACCAAGAGGTAACTTTCTCATTTTAAGAATAATTCTTGTTTCACAAGATCAGGGAATGTTTTTATTTCATTTTGTTCTCTATGCCTTCTCTCTTTTTGATAATGTCAAAGGGGGAGAGCGTACTTGTATCCCTTATTTTCTTTTCAAAAATTTAAAACTACAAAAATATTTTTATCTCCCTTATTTTTTTAAAAGCGGTATTCAAGTGAGGGGGAGACTTTTTGAAAATTCGAAGAGAAATGTTTGCCATCATCAAAAAGGGGGAGATAAACGTACTTGTATCCCTTGTTTTCTTTTCAAAAATTTAAAACTACAAAAATATTTTTATCTCCCTTATTTTTTTAAGCAGTAATCAAGTGAGGGGGAGACTTTTTGAAAATTCAAAGAGAAATGTTTGCCATCATCAAAAAGGGGGAGATTGTTGCGGATCTATGGTTTATGGTTTTGATGATAGCAAACATTCCTTATTTCCCTACGATTGCCTTTTATACTAACATTTCAGGTCCACACGATCAGACTACAATTTGGAACCAGCTCAAGATTGGGTAGACTAGGTCTATGTCAGTTTGTAATCTTTTTCATTTCTTGAGTCTGTTGTATTTGGTGTGGCTATAACTTGGTAGAAATTCTCTTGCTCCCTGAATGATTTCTGTTTTTGGTAACATCGTCCGGGACGATATTAATAACGGCCAGGACTATCTGTCCAAAATCAGAAACCCTAATTAGGGCATCCTCATTAAGGCAGCCGTCAACTAATCGGCCTGGACGATACTTCTATCAGCTAGGATGATATGTGCAATTAAGAAAGAATCAGCCGCCATGATCAGATTAGACATTAAATCTTTTAGGAAATCGGCCAGGACGATATAATCATCATCCAGGACGATCTAACTCAATTATGCCTAAAATGATCTGGTATCTTTGGAAAGAATTAATGGCTGATTGATACGATCAGATCGGCCAGGACGATCATGAAGATCGGCCGGAACGATATCCTGGACGATTGACATCGGCCAGACTCTATTCAGAGCAAAGATCAGGACGATTGAACTAGTTTTAAACTAATCGTCCAGGACGATCCTAAGATCGGCCAGGACGATGTAACCAAGTTTCTTCTGATCGTCCCATATCGTCCTGGGCTAATGAGCTTAATTTGTACTGATCGGCCAGTACGATATACCTATCGTCCTGGACGATAATGTCGGTAACTTGTATTAATGAGCTCATTTTGAGAGCTTCTATTTAAGCTATGGCATGACAACTTTTGTAAGTGTCTTTGGTAGCCATTGTAGCTTCGTTCTTGTGGGAGAAACTTGAAGAGAAAGCTTGAAAGGGAGAGAGGAAAGGGTGGAGTTTGAGAGGGAGAAGATCCTGTGAGGGGGAGGAACTCAAGGGAGTGTGGTGGGGGATCCACACGGTTGCTCCAGCGAACTCGCACCTTAGTACCATCGGATTCAAGACTTGTCTCGAGGTAAGTTCACCAAAGAAGAAGATCTCCTTGGTGTCAAAGGACCCGGCAACTCCGCCGCACCGGGGAAGGTGGAAGTGATTTTGTAAGGGCTTCTCCGCCTAGCCGTGGGGGCTAAAGGAGAGACACTAGTTTAGTGCAATACTTGGGGGGTGCCTCCAAGGAGTGGACGTAAGTCAAGGTTTGATCGAATCACTATAAATCTGGTGTGTTCTTTTCTTATTATCGCTTCCACATTTATTTTTCTTCTGCACTTTGTTTGTGGTGTTTTTGGTTGGAGTTTTATCTTTGGTTTTAAGGTTTTCCAATTCACCTCTCTCTTGATTAGCTTGAGACTAAGTTCAAGAGGGCCTAACATCCCTAACGAATTTTCACAAACGGCCAGGATGCTATTGTTGGGTGTAGTGGATTAGGAGGCTAATGTATAACATCACCGTGAATCTGACATTCGTGACACCTCTTTGCGTGGTCAATACAATCTCTGACCATAGTTGGCCAATAATACCCCATTCTTTTGATTTTAGCGGCCATTTTGGGACCTGACTGATGTGCTCCGCAAAGCCCTTCGTGGACTTCTGTCACCACTTTATCAGCTTCATTGATCCTTAGGCACCTTAGCCACATTTGATCAAAGGCTCGTCTGTACAACATGTCATTGACAAATGCATATCGCAATGCCCTTTTTCGGATTTGTGCGGCCATAGATTTTTCTATCGGGAGTTTGTTTTCTTTGAAGTAGTCAATGAATGGATGTCTCCAATCATTTTCGACTTCAATATATAAACAATGCCACCACGATTCTGAAGCTTGACTAGCTTTATGTCTCTTGGCCACGTGATATTCTTCTGGATAATTCTCCATAGCGATCTGATGGAGAGGTTGAGGGCCAACTAGAGTTTCATACTGTTGACTTGAATCTGGAATTTCTTCTACCCTCAGAATTTATAATAGAGCGGGTTCCAAGACCCTACGAGTGTAAACCCCGATGAATATAGGACTCTCCTCATTGATGTTCGCCATCTCTTTGGCTAATTTGGCCAGACAATCTGCTTTAGCATTCTGTCCTCGAGGAACTCGAGCCATTTTGACATTTGCTACTTACTTCAGAAGCTCGAGGGCTCGTCGGTTATAGTGGGCTAATTCAACTTTGCCAACTTTATAAATACCGAGGACTTGATTTATTACAAGCTCAGAATCACCGAAGATTTGGAGATGTTGGATTTTGACATCGATCGCAATCTCCAACCCTACTAATAGAGCTTCGTATTCGGCTTCGTTGTTGGTTCGAGGTTCAGTCAAACTGAATGAGAACCTCTTTATGCCTCCCTCGGGTGCTATGAAAATGAGACCGATGCCGGCTCGGGCTCTTGCAATATTCGGAGGTCGGACAGGTCTGATAGATGATGCCCCATCAAAGTATATTTCCCAGAATGGTAGCTTTTCATCCTCCTCGACCTGCATTATTTGTTCATCGGGCAAATCATCATTTAGTGGGGAATCCGCTTGGATCAGATGTGCAGCAAGAAAATCTGCCAAGGCCTGTCCTTTCACCGCCTTCTGTGGCATGTATATGATTTCAAACTACAATAACATTTCTGTCCACCTGGCTAGACAACCTGTCAACGCTGGTCTTGTCATCAAGAACTTCAGCGGATCGATCTTTGATATCAGTGTGATTTTTTGAGATAACATGTAGTGGCGGAGTTTCTGAACTGCAAAAATCTGCGCCAGGCAATGCTTTTCAATAGGAGAGTAATGGCTTTCTGCTTCGTTCAACCTTCGACTGATGTAGTAGAGTGCATTTTCTTTGCCTTCTTCATTATTTTGGGCCAATAGTGCTCCGAGGGACTCTTCTAGTGCAGCTGTATACAGTATAAGAGGCTTCCCCGGAATCGGCGCTGCTAGAATGGGCGAATTCAACAGATATCTTTTGATGCTGTCAAATGCTTCATGGCATTCTCCATCCCATTTGAAACGGACGTCTTTCTTCATTAACTTTGAAAATGGCTGGCACCTACCCGATAGATTTGATATGAATCTCCGAATGAAAGCCAGTTATCCTTGCAGTGAGCGAAGCTGTCGAAGGTTCCTTGGTGGTGGCATCTCCGTGATTGCCTTAATTTTATTGGGGTCGATCTCTATGCCTGATGACGAACAACATAACCCAAGAATTTATCGGAGGAGACCCCGAATGCACATTTGAGAGGATTCATCTTCAGATCAAACATTCTGATCACCACAGGAAAACCCCTTATTACCGGCGGACGACTTCCGCCGGAAAACATAGATAATCCGACGGAACCATAAGTTTCCGTCTCACTTTTCGGCAAAAATTCATACGCCGGTTTCGCCCGCGTCGATAAATTATTTCCGGCGCGAAATTTGTGTCGGAAATTTCTCCGGCGCATGTTCCGACGAACTACCGGTGAAAAAAAGGATCGTTTTCGACGTTGAAAAACGTCTTAATTCCAGCGCCATTTCTGCCGGTAATTATCGTCACATTATGCGCCGGTCATTACCGGCAGATATAACGCCGCAACGTGCATGTAGGAAACCCACGAACTCTATTGCGACGCAAATTATACGCTGTAATTACCGGCGTACCGTCCGCCGGTAATTACGCCGGTAGTTTTCGTCCGAACAAAGGCGCCGGTACACACGATACTATTCGTTGTATCGTCGTTTCCGGCGCACTTCCGACGCAAAATCCGCCGGAAACCTGTAGCATTGACAAAAAAAAATTCCTTCTCAGCCAACAATCAAATTTCCACCTGTAAACAAATACAAATAACAATTCCACCACAATTCAATTGTAATATTACAACATATCAACAATTTCACCATAGTTTCACAATAGTTTATAACATTAAAAGAAATAGTTCAGTACTAACAATCAACTAAACACATCATATTAAAAGAAACTGTTCAATAAAACATGTTCACAGAAATAAACAAGTTCATATAGACTAAATTAAACTACTCTGACTCCGTAGACTCCTCCTCAGCTCCAATATGGCAACGACCAAAAAAATACTTTTCTTGGTCCAATTATGGTTGACACCATATTCTGGCAATCTGATCTCAGCTAATGTTGGAGATTCCATTATGGTGGGCAAGAACTCTACTCTTTCAAAAATTTCTTCACTACTGAATCTTGGAGGTGGTTGAAACATCACCATTTTATTTTTACTAAACGCTTATTTATTTTTCCTGAAAGGATGACTTTGAGGTAAAAACATTCGATGACAATCGAACCAAGTGTTCTTCTTACCATACTTTAAAGTGAATGATTTTGTATTTTCCATACAATATGGACAAGCTAACTTGCCTGAAGTGTTCCAACCTGAGAGCATACCATATTCAGGAAAGTCACCAATTGTCCAAAGTAATGCTGCTCTTAGTGTAAAATTTTGTTTGGCGGAGATATCATATGTACTTACTCTCTCTTCCCATAATAAACTTAAATCATCAATCAGAGGTTGTAAGAATACGTCAATCTTCAATTTTGGATTATATGGCCCTGGAATTATAAGTGATAGAAACATATAAGGAGTAGTCATACATAACTCTGGAGGAAGATTATAAGGAGTGAGTATCACAGGCCAACATGAGTACGGTGTAGCCGACTGACTGAATGGAGTAAAACCATCTGCGCATAAACCTAATCTGACATTTCTTGGTTCTGCTGCGAATGTGGGATGTGTACGATCAAAGTGCTTCCAAGCCTCTGCTTCAGATGGATGTGTGATAACACCTTCTTGTGGAATGTGATCATTATGCCATCTCATATGTGCAGCAGATCTCATGGATGCATATAGCCGTTGTAGTCTCGGAATTATTGGAAAGTAGAAAATCCTACTAACAGGCACATCCTTTTGCTTCCTTCTATTTCTAGATTTGGGTTTAAATCTTGGTGCATTGCAATGACGGCATACAATTTCTGTGATATCTTCTTTAAAGTATAACATGCATCCATTCATACAACAATCTATCTTTATGTATGTCAAACCAAGTTTGGAAATAACTTCTTTGTCCGATATAGATCTGTAGGAATTAAATTATCTGTCGGATTGATTTCCTTAAGCAGCCCAATGAATTGATTAAAATATTCATGAGCAACGTTATATTCAGCCTTGATGCTTAACATCTTCACAGCAACAGATAATTCTGAGTGAGTCGTGCACCCTTTCTAGATTGGTTGCTGGGCAGCATGCAATAAATCATAAAAGTTTTGTGCCTCCATATTCGGTAACTCTTCTGTATTTTGTTCAGTTTGAATTCCAGTTGCATCATGAACTAATTCCTCAAGATTTGGACGGATGTTTTCAGCCTCAGCAACATTACTACTTGTAGAAGAACCGCATTGATAATCAAATAGTGGCTCATACTCACCATGAGAAGTCCAATACCAATACCGTGGCATGAATCCTCTACGATACAGATCAACAGTTACATCATCTGGTTCTAGGTGCACTAGATTTTTGTGTTTAGAACATGGACATCGAAACTTTCCTTCTGATATAAAGCTGGGCAGCTGTTTCGCTTGCTGAATGAAAAAGTTCACCCCATTGATGAATTCATCTGTTAATGTCTTCCGACCTTGAGATAATTGGTTATACATCCAACTTCTTTGATTTCTAATATCCATAACCTATATATAAGAGTAAAAAATTAATGAATTTATATATTATCTAATTAGTAGATCCAAGATATCAACGCCACCTAAACCAAAAAGGCAAACCATAACCAATATAAAGGCATTCACAAAAGGCTCGTTTGTTAAGTTCATGAACATATAGAAATTGAGCTCGTTCATACCTAGTTAATGCTTCTTTGTTTAAAGCTTGATAACCACTAAACGAACCAAATATGAACCAAACATTAACTTAAACTAAACATGAACACCCAATATTTTAAACGAATCAAACATGAACAAAAATAATAAAGCTCAAATAAAACACGAATCAAAATTGAACCAGCTAATACTAAACAAACTCAAACATGAACACTCACAAACTCGGCTCGGCTCGATTCATTTGCATTTGAACACCTATAAAACTTTATCACATGTTTTCTCATCAAACCTCACAAAATATATGTCGCTTCCATAGGTAGTCCTACCCAGCATGAATCCAAATTGATTTTGAGAAACAATAGTATCATGCCGTAATCTATGCTCAATTACTCTCTCCAATAATTTAAATGTATGACACATCAACTTAATTTCTCTATAATTCATGCACTGTTGTACATCACCTTAATTCTTGAAAATAGTAAACATCACACTCCTTCACTCATTTGGAATCTTTTAAATTTCTCTATAATTCATGCCTAGTGATAACAACCATGACTATAGCAAAAAGATATGAACTTAATGCTATTCATATATGTAATCCAACCGAAATAGCAAAAAAATTTGAAAACAAAAACCTTCAAATCCCTCTCTAATCTTATCAACAAGAACAGTATCATCAACAAAAAGCATGCACCAAACTACATCCTCTAGCAAATGTCTAGTGATAACAACCATGACTATAGCAAAAAGATATGGACTAAAGGCTAATCTATATGTAATCCAACCGAAATCGCAAAAAAATTTGAAAACATAAACCTTCGATTATCCTCGGCGGCGTGCGACTAGGAAGCAGAGAGGCGGCACGCGACTAGGAAGGAGGCTCGGCGAAGTCCGGTGATCGTCGACGGCGAAGTCCGGTGATCGTCGACGGCGAAGTCCGGTGACCGTCGGCGACGTCTAACCACGGCGAGCGATGAACGGCGACAGAGGGCGACGAGCGAAGCAATCAAAGTGAGAGAATGGAAGGAAAAGAATGACGGCCAGACGGGTTCGGGTTCGCAAAATAGGGCTTTTACAAGCGGTAGTTCCGCCGGTAATTGCACTAGTGACGTCGGTATAATTTCCGACGTCTAATCCGTCGGATATATTTCGTTGAGTTTAAATATGTCGGCGCAATCTCCGCCGGTAACGTACGCCAGAATAGTTCCGTCGTAACATGCGACAGAAATGGTTAAGGCATCATAATACCGTCAGAGTTTCCTGCAGAACAGGCGTCGGTGTATTTACGACGTATGTTGCGCCGGAAAAGTTGACGCAAACTTTACGTCGAACAATTCTGCCGGTAACGGCACCGTTTATTACCGTCCAAAATTTTTTGCCAGAAAATCTGACGGTATTCGCGTGTTTTCCCGTAGTGGATTCTTTCAAATACGATTCTAAGATCTTTTAAGTGATCATTTCGGCCAAGACTTTTGACGACAAGGTCATCTACATAACACTCGACCTTCTGATGTATCAAATCATCAAATATGTGAGTCATCGCTCGCTGGTAGGTGGCACCAGCATTCTTTAGGCCAAATGGCATGACTGTGCAGCAGAAAATCCCGATGGGCGTCCTAAACGATGTATGCTTTTCATCTTCAGGCACCATTTTGATTTGATTGTATCCTGATGATCCATCCATAAAGGAGAACATGTCGTAGTTGGACGCGTCCACCAGGAGTTCGGATACTGGGAGTGGAAAGTCATCTTTTGGGCACGCTTTATTAAGGTCCCTAAAGTCAATGCAGAAACGAATCTGTCCATTCTTCTTCTTCACTGGGATGATATTTGCGATCCAATCAGCATACTTTTTTTCTCTGATGAAGTCTGCCTCTATTAATTTCTTTGTTTCTGTGATCACCTGTTCTTCGATCTCCAATCTCATTCTCCTTGGAGCTTGTTTGACGGGTGTTACATCTGGTTTGATTGCTAATCTGGGAACCGCTACATCAGGGGATAAGCCGGACATCTCAGCATATGTCCAGGCAAATCAGTCCCTGAACTCACAGAAGAGCTCTTTTATTTCTTCTATTTGTTCTTCGGGTAGGAGAGAACTAATGAAGGTTGGGCGAGGGTCTTCCTCAGTCCCCAAGTTGACTTCTTTTAGTTCATCCATAGTGGCTGCCTGACCACCATCTTCAAGCTCTTCTGGTGCATGCTCAGCTTCTACGGGCTACTCATCATAATCATCAGCCTCATATGTCTCTTCAGCATCACCATCTTCGGATTCAATTTCCACGTATGTGATGGCACGACAAATCTCTTTCCGGAGGAATTTTCGCTTGATGAATCCGATACCTTTATATGCGTCTGTATCCTTCTGCTGTAAAGGACGCGGACTCCTCCCATACCAGACTTGTACGAAGTTGTTGCTTGGTGGTAGGAATATTGATTTGCTTTCGTAGCATTCTTTGAATATTTTTGGTATTGAATCTAGGTAGCCTTGTAGGAAATAACTCCTCGGAGTCGAGGAGCATGCAATCCCAGTCATGATTCTCCTCTTCACGAACTTCCGTGGAATATAACACATTCCCTAGCACAGTCCAATTTTTAAGGGGAGGCAGATAGAGGGTGGAAAGTTCTTTGATTTTATACACCTCGCGTGAAATGATTTCCTTGAAGTGTTGCAAGGGAACACGCGTGACTACGAGTACACTATCTGAAATTGATAGGCTATCAATTCTTCTAGAGAACACATTCTGCACCATGTTCATATAAATAGAGTCGTAGTCATAATCATCATTTGAAAATTCGACCTGCCTGCTCCATTCATCCGTTGACTGGCATACTCTTCGAGATTTGGTAGGAGTAAATCGTCTTCATCCGTGTCACTCCCAAGATGAGGTACATATTTCTTTTCTTTTGAAATGGTCGGTGCTTTGGGAAGAGTCGGCGCTGCCTTCTTTCTCCCCACCTGCTTCTTCTGACCTTCCCATTCAGGTCGCTTTGTAGTCTTTGAGTTTGATGCTCTAGCTTTGAGAGAGCCCGAAGACTTTTACATCTTTGGCATGAAGTACCGTGCATCTTCATAAACTATTGCTTCATGAACTGTAAAGGGCTGAATGTCGCCAGAGATCCTGAATTCTTCTCCATCCTTGAGATACTTCATACACTGGTGTAATATTGACGGGACAATATCATATTCGTGTAACCAGGGATGACCTAGCAGCGCCTTGAACGAAGTATCTGTATCAATCACATGGAATTTAGCTTCTGTGTGGAGCTCTCCAAATACAAGAGGGAGCATGAATGATCCAAGTGTTTTATGCCCTTTTTCGTTGAAACCATACACCATCAGTTTATCTAGCCCGAGGTGTTTCACATCAAGGCAGAGAGATCTTAGTGCTTTCAAGCTTATCAGATTCACGGAGGATCCAGGATCGATCAGGATTCGACTGATAATCAGCTTATCTCTCTCTGCAGTAACATACAGAGGATGGTTATGGTCTGCAGTCCCGAGCATCATGTCCTCTTCAGAGAAAGTAATGAATGACTCATTACGAGCTTGCAGAACTTCAGTCAAACTACGTTAAGCAAAATATACCTCGTATCTTTCGGGATCTTTGAGAGCTTGAATCAGAGTCTACCGAAGGTCTTTAGACATTACCAAGGCGTCGTATATACTGAGTTGTGCTGGGATTTTTCTTAGATGGGATAAGATATTATAATCTATCCCATTGGCTGAAGTGTTCTTTTTCTTGGTATCTTCAGGGATAATATCGGCATTGATGATTATTTCTTTCTCTTTGTCTTTGTTGGAGACTCTAGTTAGGAGGATAGGATTATTGTAGAGGATGGGTTGTGGGTTTTTATGTGAGATGGGTAAGGGGGGGTTGTGAAGAGTGTGATTTAGGTGTTTGGTTGGGGGAGGAAGAGGAAGAAAAGGAAAGGGTAAAGAATTAAGGTTTGAAGGGTGTTAGATTATGTGTGAATATATGTTAAGGATATAGGGAATAAAAAAGGTGGTTATTAAAAGGATTATATATCCTTAAAAGCTAAAATCATTCCAGCGCAGATTGGATTCTTAGACCCTGAGAAACGATATAATCGTCCCCCAAAATATAATTTTACATCGAAAGAATTTTTGTTAATAAAATCTTCTTATTTTTTATCTTTTCTTGCACTTTTGAGTCTACCACAACTTTAATTTTTATATTAGGAGCTTTATCCATTTGATACTCCAAGCAAATCTTTTGCATAATTTTTAATATCACTAGCTACTATTTTTCATAAAACAATTCCTTCCTCATGCCACTACAATAAAATGGGTCAATAGCGACCAAAAAATTATAGACAAAAAAAATTTGCTCGTTAAAGATATCTTTTAGCAATCCAAAAGTAAGTGTGGGCCTCTACATAATCAGGAACTAGATATTATAGCCACCAAAAAGGAAAATTAGTTGTTAATTTTGTCAATAAAATTCTAGAGATTTCTTTTTCCCAAATATATAGATGTCATTTTAGTGACTAATAATTCTTTTTAATTGTGTACATAATACATTTTTAAAGTGTTATTAAAATTTTATATAATGATAATTTTCTTAAAGAAAATGTAGTTTAAAGTATGAAATGATTTGTTTGTAAAAAAAATCAAAAATGATGTAATTGATTAAAATCACAGTCAATTTGAATAAAATATATGTTGGAGTTTCCTTTAAAATTTGGCTCGACTCCTATTTGTTTCGGTATACGTTGACCGTCGTACACTTCGTAAATATATCGGGGGTCCAAGTGGGTAGCGCTCCTTACGGGTTTCGAGTTACCCGGTCAGGCCGCTGGGTCAAGAGTCAGTGCCCTTGCGGGGGTTTTCGGGGGCAGCGCCCTTGGAACAAATTTTTGTTGTAATAATATTTATGAAATTCAAAGTTAATAAATAAAAATTATGAATTGAAATTAATATTTATATTTTATGATGAGAAATCAAATAATTTATTAATGAAATAAATTATAATATATATTATCTAAATTATAACAATAACTTATTTATAAAAAAATTATACATTAGAAAAACTCAAAATTAAAACCTACTCTCACGACTCATTCTCACACACGCGAAGTGCCCTCAGCATGTGAACTTCTCTGTTGTTTCGCTATTCCCGTGCTCTAGCTACCTCTTTAGCCATGACCTCCCAACTGCTCTCAGTTTCGCTATTTGTGACAGACGAACTCCACGTTTAACGGCAGCTACCTCTCTCGCGTGTTAATATGAGTTTCTTCCCTCACAATTCCTCGGACCATCCCGCAAACTCACCTTCGTTGGTTTCTCACTCTCAGGTTATCCCTAATACCGTTCTTAAACACTTTCATTCAAAATTCTATGATATTATTTATACTATGATTTCCTCTCATTTTTATCGTATTATTCAACTTTCACCTTTCAACGAAAATGACACGAACAGCAACCACTAGAGAATTTTTAGCCATTTTTCCCTAGTTTGGTAGGAAATTAATGCATTAGTTAGAGGATTCCTAGTTACTGGTAAAAAAAAATAAAAGACTCAGCTATCTATAACACTTTCTGAAACCATCGAGCGCTTTCATCGCATCTGCGTATACTAGTCGGTATAACACACACTGAGATCATCTAAACCAAAACATCAGTCAATACCAGTTAGACAGACGCTATACTCTTCTCCAGCAACAAGCGCTTACACTGCGCAGACACTGGCGCGACTCTCAGTGCACCTACGACGTCGAGACACACATTCCAACCAACAAAGACTATCCAAAACCTCTCGGAAAACGCACCATCTCTATGTCTAGCTAACACGGAAGACCCCTACACATGATTCATATAGTACTGGAGCATGGGGACAGAGGGAAACTCGGTCATTATTTGATTGCACATATTCTTATGATGATTGCATGTGTTTAGTGCTTTCAACAAGTAGATGAAGAGTAGGGATGCGGGTAGGGGCTGGGTATGTGGGTGTGGTGCGTGCGAAGTAGAGGAGTAGAGTGTCGAAGCCGCCATCAGAGACCGGGCTCTATCACCACGTCAGCAGAGCGATCACCTGACACACATGGAGTACGTAGTGTCAATGAAGCGTCTCACCAAACACGGAACGTATCGATCCCATCACACCCTTAGCGTGAGGGAGTAACCTGGATTCTGACGTCTCGTGCCACACACTGGACTACGTTCGCCAGACTGGCAGGGTGAGATAGACTAACCACGAGAGAAAACATATCTATCTGACGTCGAGTATTACAACAACGTGATTTTCTCGCTATTTATATCGCACATGATCTGCACTCTATTTCACTTAATGAGCGAGCAATTAGCGAGACAACGACATACAGCAAAGGTTTCTGGTTACTGAAAAGACTCATATTCAGATCTTATACAATATATGGGTCGGGATGATAGACAACTACCCCCACCGCACCAATGACGCCAGACACTACGAGAGCAGTCTTCTGTCATGCACATCATCTATCTCAAGAGAAGATACATCAGGAACTAGTGTGCGAGACAGAATACGTATCGACACACTCGACGGGAGCGACAAAATACAGTCTAACGAACTACGTCAGATATTATGAGCTATGTAATGTTGACAGACAACATATACTTTGATTTTCAATTATCACAAAGACAAATCCAAAGTAGACTGAAACTGGCGCACGACGTACACAAGTTACACATTACACAAGTATAAGCCAGACAAGAAAAACATCACATAAAAGGTGAGTACAGATCTCTGTTGCGGGCTAACAACAAACTACTCCTCCGCACCATCAGGCAGAGGATAGACAGAGTCGTCGTACAGAGACTCAACACACTCACACAATCATTGACACATGTACATCTCCATAACAACATATTAGGAGAGAGGATTATGGCAGGAAAATCCCGAATAGAGGGAAAAAAGATCACACCCTCAGCATACTGGTCACGCCCGACTATAGGAAAGGGACAACAACACATATTACCACGCTACAGAGCAGAACACTTCCGCTCACATAACGACACATAGAGCAACTGAGCTACGCAACGCACTTAATAAGCTATGCGTTAGAAGGGGAAGCTAACAACCACTGACGGCCTAACAAAGTTGCTGCCGAATCGCACACGCGACAGAAGCAGCCTGCACAAACACGACACGGAGTGCACACATGAGGCGCTAGGCACGACGAAGTGCGCAAGAGAGGACTCAATGTCTGAACGGACAGTCATAGACGAGACGGCATAGTAGATGTAGTAAAGGACCAACACACAAACACAAGGAGACAACACGATGCGGACAGAGGGACGTAGAGAGGTGAAACGAGAGGCGACTGAATATGAGGGTACAATCGAATGATCCTAGCACCATAAAATATCTTTTTCAATAATTGAAAAAAAAAAAAATTCATTAATCCAAGAATCTCTTATATGATTGTGTAGAAGATTCATCACAAGATACATAGCCAAGAAAGCCTATTTAATAATTATTGTAGCAATTGATTAGATCAAAGGTAGCTTCACACTATACTAAATGGTAAACATGATAGTCTGTATTGATATTTGTTCAAGGTCTTTAATCCCTTTTAACTTTAAAAAGCAGCATTGGTTTTTATGTCAATAGTAAAATTTCAAAATTAACCATCTAATGCAAGAAGATCAACATCTCAAAAATCAAAAGACAAATTGTGCAAGAAAAAACAATCTTTGCCTTGACAAATAAAAAAGAAATCAATTGGATTCAAGCCTGCCGCACAAGGAAAAAAATTAACTATTCACCTCATCAAATCTATTGTTAAACTTCTACCATTATATATCTATCACGAAGTAAAAATTGAGATAATTCGATCTAACTATGTTGTAAATTTGAGATTGTTTGAGAATATCACTTTAACCTCCCTCACATAATAAACATCTCATTCATATTTGAAATGATAATAAATAACTTCTTCAATTAACCCACTTCATTCTTTATCTCTCATATTTTGTCTCTTTTGCTTGGATATTTTAACCAAAGTAATGGAATTTATAATATTTTGCTCATTTATTTGTAAATTTTGAAATAACTCATTTGTGATACTAAAAATAGCATTCATCAAGTGCAGATTGAACGCAAGTTCAAAATATTGTATTAAGTCAAGAAATGCATATATTTCACCTCTTTGCTCACTACTTGAACGATCTTCTATCTCAATAACTTAAAAAAACTAGATCCAAGTAGAAAATTAAATTAATAAGCAAGCAACCGAGTGGACCTAAATTGATTTTTTTGAGTAATTTCCGAATTCAAACATGTTTCATTTATTACTTTGCTACATCTTAGTTGTTCAACAATATTAATAAGTTTTGTTCACCAGCATAATATTCTTATTTGCATGAACTCCAAACAAAATTTAATAAATTATAGAAATTGTTGGTAAGTAAATAATTTGCACATAATTTTTGGCCACCGCAGCTAGTGCTACTTGCAGTTGCTATATAAGAGAGAGTATATAATAAGTTGGCCTACTATTTTTTATAATAAAAATTTGCAGTACATTAGACTAATCGTGCATGTTGCTTGCCCAATTTCCCCATCATAACCTTAACCACGTTGCCATATTATGCTCAATACATGCTTTGAGAAAAGTACTTCAACTTTTCCTTTAAATGTCAAAACATATGTATCAACAATATTTACAATATAAAAAAAAGAACTTGATCACACCACCTTTGGTAATATAATGAAGCACATTACCACTTGTCTTTTACCTGATACATCTTGAGAACCTTACAATGCAATAAGGGATAACTCATTGCTTAAATCGTCAATAATTACATTGGAAGTCTCAATAATAACAGCATTCGCAATGCTCATCTAATTTAGACTTTTTAAGTAGCCTTTTGTTGCATTTAAAAAGTACTTACCTAGAATCTAGGAAAGTTTATTTAGCTCTATAAGGAGATTTATTCACCATGATTTTAGTAATTAGCAAGGGTTCTATTATGTTGGTATATATATATATATATATATATATATATATATATATATATATATATATATATTATATATTATTTTATTTTCGATTTGTCTGATGCAATAGCAGATTGGCAGTCAAATTTTAATTTTGAGGCATTCTCTCCCCAACAAATTCATGCCCCCTCTCTCTCCCCCTCGCTCTTACATCAGATATCCCATCTCCTTGCTAATTCCCTTTGATTTTTGCTAGGACCAAAAAGCAATAAAGCTACAAAAAGTCAATAAGCAACTGGATTTCATTTTAACGGTTTTAATTGGCTAAAATATGTCCCAGAAATGGTAAGTTTTTTGTAAGTGAAGCAAGTTGCAATGTTTGGAGCGGAACTATAGCGATCATGAAGGATATAACAAAAGGAAGCTCCACTGTCTTGTCATCTACTCTTTTACAATATTGAATATAAGATTCTTGGATCATTTAACCCAACTCTTGGTCATGTGAACTCGAAGATCTAAGATTCTGGTATGATAGATCTACACTTTTTAAGCATCAATTAAAAAGTGCCAAAATTTTCAATACATGTTTAGAACTTCAGAATATATGCTGAAGGTATTGCATGCTAGTGAATTTCTAAAATTTATATTGCATATCTCATTACCATATTGCATGATATGCAGTATAATGGTTTATGTTACATGGATAATCAATCAACACAGGAATCATTATCAAAGTCATCTATATGATCTTGCAAAAGATGATCAAATGGGGCATTTTCCTGAACAATTAATTCATTGCAATATACTATTATATATGGCTTTACGTAGTAAATCATGCGACGAATACGTTGAGCCTGCTAACGATATCCAAAATTTTGTGTGGGTGTAGTCTAAATGAGCATTACGATGAGATGAATATGATGAGGCTACTATTGCTTGATTTAAATAACATTCAGGTGAGAATATGTCTAGAAAATTTGATCAGACGATTTGTATTAATTCATTTGATTATATATTATTCTTTTAGTATTTAAATGTCTTAATGTCATCAAAATTAATTGATTTTAGGCACATTGATTTTACTATAAACATGTAATATTTCGAAATTCTTGTGATCTCCAATTAAAATTTTTGGGTTGGGAACATTTTTATGAATAAATTAGTTACAAACCAAGTTATATCCAAAGATGTAAATGAAAATTCACCAAAATTAATCCAGGAGTTACAACTTTCAAATAGCAGTTGTTCTATCATGAAAAAGAAAAAAATGATCACATTATGCAGTCATTATTTTCATCATCAACTCATCATTTACTTTATCCCAACTATTTGGTGTAAACATTATGAATCCACAATCTCCATTAATACATTTTGAGTGTTTTAAAAAGAAAATGCTTTGCTTACTTCACACTCATATTTGTAAAAATCATGTTAGTCACAATGTGAATCTAAGCTGGGTACCAGAAGTGCTTGAATGTTCAACCAAATTGAAGCACTCTTAGCTTGAAACTCGCCTACTTAGAGTAGCATGGAGCCTTTAAACCAACAAGTCGTATAAGACTATAAGAGCTAATCTTAACTTGGACCTCACAATCGTAGATAAAGAAATCACAATCATAGTTAAAAATTAGAAGGAAAGAAATCACAGTCATAGATAAAAAATTAGAAACTGCAAAGAATTAGGAATCACATTTGAAGGAATACAGTGACACAACAAATTTAGGAAAGAAGGAAAAAAAATGGTGTGAGAATACCTATTGCTTTTGCGCTCGAGATATATTTTAGCGCCAAATAGTTATGATGCCCTAATAGATATTTTTATAAGATGATTAAATACAAATGTCTTGATATAGTTGTAGTTAAAGCTTCAATTTTTTGTAGTGAACGCTAGTAACTCTTGAGGGGATTCATTAATTTCTCTCCTTTAAAACCTATTAAACATGCACCAACATAAAAAACATGCAAAAGTAAAATCTGATATAATCAAAGAAACCAGATTAGTAGCTTGATTAAATCTTTCCTAAATTCATATTTGCTAATATTCTTTAAAGCCTCCTAAAATAATGACTCAACAGTTTAAGATCATTTGCTTTTGCAGATGAGTGCTCACATTTTAATTGTCTATTGGATCTGTCAATCCAATGACAAATAAGATCCAAATCTCTAAATTAGGTGCATAAGACTGTTGACCTGTATACTAAATCCAAAGGAAAACAAAAAAAATAGACTAAAAATCATACCTTGTCCATTGGATCCTCGAATCCAGCCGTAAAACCCGCCGAAATCTCGCTGAGGTTCTGCCCAAAAATCCCGTAAAATCCTGTAGCTCAGCGCCGCTCATGTCTCGATCGGAAAATCCTGCCTAAATCCCGCGACCTGCCTCGCAGAACGATCCCGTTCGTTGTTAAATACCAGGGCAAATGGAGTCTTCGGCTGTTGCTTCCTTCTGCCAATCCCGAGCTCCTCCCTCTCCCGCTCCAACTGCTCTCCCGACCGACCTCTCCTCCGACTCCACACGAACGTTTCCCTGCCCTATCCCGTCGCTGCTTCCGATCAGTTCGACTCACAGAGAGAGAGAGAGAGAGAGAGAGAGAGAGAGAGAGAGAGAGGGAAATCCCTACCTCCACCGACGTGCTCTCCCTGTTCGGTTCGAAAGTTCCGACATTTTGATTTAAAGCAAGAACGGGAGATCCTATGCTTTGAAGTAACTTTAATCCCTTCAGCCCGCTACTTCGACGACCAAATCCAGTAAATCTCTTGAACAGAGGAAAGAGGTGAAGGTTTAGTATAAGGTTTAATTTGTGTTAATGTTATTGATTGTAATTAATTTTAATTATTTTAATTATTTATATATGTAATTAATTATATTAATTCTGATTGATAATTATAATAATTTTTAATTATATAATACTTTTAATTAGAATTAATTATAATTAATTTTTTTTTAATATTTTTTAATTATAATAATTATAATCAATTATTAAAGTTAATTAGTATGAGTTAGTTATAATTAATCAATTTAATTATAACTAATTATTTTTATTAATTTTAGTAAATGTAATTAATTATTTTTAATTACTTATAATTAATTATGAATAAATATAATTAATTAAAGATAATAATAATTAATTAATATTTAAAAAAAATGCTCCCCCATACTCTCCGTCCTCAGCGTTCGTATCGGACCGGCAAACCACCTAAGCAAGCCTTTAGTGGCCGTGGTAGGAGGGAACCCGGTGCGACACTTACGACGAGGTAGGCGAGTGACCCCTCGATCCACGTGTCAACCACTACAATCCCGCGGAGGTATGAACTTTTCTAAACTCAAAACCCTACTTCAATATTCATGGCAAACTGGAGAACTGTCCTAAGCACGCCTTTATTGGCCGTGGTAGGATGGAACCCCAGTGCGGCACGTACGGCAAAGCGGGGTCACCTATAAGTACCCCCGGGTGGGGAGAAATCAAAATTGCTTATTTTTCAAAAAAAAAAAATACTTTTTAAAACCCAAGCACGCCTTTACTGCGCGTGGTGGGAGAAAAAACAAAAAAAATACAACCGCTGCGGTGTCTCACCAACACCAACCGTGCAAGTCTTTATTGACGTGGCGGGTAGGCGGCCTCTTGGCTTTTCCCCTAAACAGGGGAGACGCCGGGAGGCTGCCAAAATTTTGTCCAAAAAAAGACAAAGACTTGGAGCAAATTGGACTTGTGGGCTTGATTCAATTGACTTAAGTGAACCTAAACTCAAATAAATTTGAAAGTATAAAAATTGAACTTACATTTGATTTAAAAATCAAATGAGAAGAACAAAGAACTAGAACTTGATTTGAACATTAAGCCGACAAGGCTTGGACTTGAAATGAACAAAGACACGACTTGAACTTTTAAACTCAAATAAGATTTGAGTTGGACTATTGTGGACAATGAACTTGAACTCTACAAATACCACCCGGGATTCTTGCAAATGAACTTGTTTTGAACACCAATTTGAATGAGCAAATGAACAAGACTTGGACTCAAATGATATTGCTCTTAACTTGAATAAATAATTTAATCAAACGAATAATCAATATAATGATTGATTTGATTAATAGCACTAAGCTTTCAAAATGAGAAAAGAAATATCATTGCAATTTGAAAGTGAATATTAAATGATCTTATGGAAGTGTTGAAAATAAAACTCAAACATACAAACACGAGACTCATGAAGGTGGGGCATCCAAGCATGATCAACATACAAACAAGAGCCAAGTGGGAATGCAAATCTAACTTGGAGGTTAGACTAACTAAGACAAAATATCAACAAGGAACTTCATTAGAGTGATGATACAATATTTTCATGAAATATTGGAGACTACCATTTCAATTCAAATGCTATGGAAATGTACAAACTTGTGGATCAACGAATTGCAAGGTGTCATTTACTCATAATTGATGATAGCATAATATGGCTCAAGGAATTGCAAATTCTAGATGCAATTAGCGATCAACCAGCTTATGTACTTATCTCAATCATGTAGTTGAATAACATGAGATGATTTCAACAATTACACTAAAGTACAAGGGACATGATAGTCTAACAGTCAAGAATACCCTATAAGCAACCATCAAACTTCAATGCATTCAAATGACGAATGATGAAAAACAAAATGGGCTTAGAATATCCAGCTAAGTCTATTTGAGAAATGCATTTGTATCATTCAATCAACACAACGAGAGAGACAATGACATAAGATCTGCAGTGCATACAACTCTTTACTGACATAGATGTATGTCACAATGTGCCACCCCTGTGTAGATTCATAAAGACTACAGTAAATGCAATATCTCATAGTCAACTTCAGTGTAAAGATTAATACATCTATCTCCGGCAGTAGTGGACGTATTGTAAAGATCAAATACCACAACAAAATGCATTGAGAACACGACAAGTGTAAGTTCCTACGACCACAAAACAGGAGATTAGTTAGTGCACTACGATCCACCTGTAGAAAGCAACGAGTAATGCACGACAGTCTACCTGTACGAAGCAGCGAACAATTCTATTCGAAGCTGCTACGCCACGCCACCAAATCTGTAACATTCGTACAAGTAGATAGAAGGTGTCTACAATTATTTCAAAGCACCCCTACACGTGCACTATAAATTGTATACACATAGGTACACTAAAAGGGGTAAAAAAATTATAAAACCCGCATAGGCCCCGGCGAGCATGTTATTGGTACACATGTGACGTCTCGAGATGCTGCGCGGGTCAATAAGTGAATTCAAGTTTGAACCTGATCCTTCTATACGGGTCAATAGAAGTCGACAGGGTTCAAACCATCAAACAAATATGTGGCCGTGGCGACCAGAATATTTGTTTCAATACATTCGTATTAGGCCTTCAAGGCCTATAACAACGAGAATTCACTATCAAGAGCATAAAGCCTACAAAACTTGATCCCCCGTCGTCAAGCTGATAGGGTTGACAGTGTTCAATCAATAAAGAGAAATGCTCCCCAAACACCCCGATGATGACCGTGTTGAACGTAAATTTCAATCGAAGGGTGATTCAAAATATTTCTAAATGCCACCCAAAAGTCCATTCCAAAAATTCAAAAATCCAAAAAAAATCTCAAAATCCAAAAAACTCCAAAAATATTTAAAATTTTAAATCAACCATCAAGCACTCAAAAGCACAAAAATCCATCTGCCCTCCGCAACAGTTTGTCGAGGCGGACAAATCAAAAACTACTTCAGCTCATAAAAGAGCCAAATGCCTGGTCGAGAATATCACTAGGATCCATTCTCAAAACAGCCTCCTGCTAGTAAGGACGTGGTACGTGTCCTCTAACCGGCGGTCTGCCGCCAAATGGCACCGCAGGATAAACGGTTATGACCCGGGGCCCTCTGAACCGAGTGGTTTTTCCGCCAAATGGCACCTTGAAATACCGGTTATGGCCAGTGCCGATACGCTCCTTATTGGCATCAAATCCTTGAGATATGAATAAATAGGATATGATCGATAGGGCACAAAGCCCTCTATAAGCTAAGGTGGATTCAAATTTGTCCCCTTAGACAAACATTCACCCCAGGTCTACAAGGTCCCCTTGGACGAAGCAACCCATGGCTGCCGACAAGGATCCTTCTATCAGGTTGGGTCGACTACCTCCTCTGACTAAGTAGACCAGGGACCACGATGGCCTGGGACGACAGAACCATGGGATCTTGATTTGGTCTATCATCCATTCCCCCACCATCCGCTTTAAGTACAAGATGGTGAAGTTTCTATTTTAAAAATCAAATTTTCTAATTTCCAAACAACCAACTTTCCAAATTCCCAAGTTCTCCAACTATTTCTAAACCCAATTCTCAAATTTCCAAATCCAAACTCATTGCTGCTACTATATGCCAGATACCACGTATATTCTACGTATCTGATCGACGACTAGCCTTAATCGAAAGTTCTCTCTCGTGATCGGGAGGGGTAATTAACTATAGGGGCTTGCGCCTATAGGAAACCAAAACTCAGATCATAAAGTCCTCACAAAATGAGGGCGAAATCTCTGGGTAGTGAATCTACAAACCCATCTGCCTTCCAAAATTTATCCCAGAACTTATTTTGTTAAAACTCCCCCTCGTCGAATAAAAAGAAATAGCGCGGCGGGGAGGCCGGAGCTAATTTTCGGAGCCCACAGATTTCTGGCGACTCCGCTGGGGATTGGTTTCTCTTTCCATCTTTGGCTAGTCATCTCAGTGCTATAGTAGCAGTTATTTCAACTTGTACTCAAAATTTTGAGTCTTTCACAATGATCATTTAACGAATCAAAGTCCTGAATATTCTAAAATGATCATTTGACAAATTTATTTGGCATTTCGCAGAGTTTTAAAATTTATTTTTATTGTTTGCTTATGCTAATGATTTTTGTCCATTTGTATTTTTGTGTTCTGTGCAAGTCTCTGCATTTTGAAAGTGCAGGGTGATGTATCAGATTCTGATTACTAACCCTTGCCTTTCATTTATGCAGATGGATCTACAGAACACGACGATGAGCGTCCAACTGGGACGAGGAGCCAGAATTCAGCTGGCCAATGCTGTTATTGAGATCGGGAATGCTGGAGCTACCATCCAGTTTGGTAGTGTTGATTTTCCAGCTGTTGTTGCAAGAGCTTCCGGAGCTCCTACTCATCGCGCGCATCTGCCAGTGCAGCGACCCATTACTGAAGCTCCTACCCGTCGTGTGCATCTGCCAGCGCCGTGACCTACTACTGAAGATCCTCCCAAGAGGCTTTCCGTATTTGAGAGGCTATCGCAGCCTGAGGCCCTTACCACCAAAAGAATTGTGAATGGTGGAAAAGTTTCCGTGGTGGCTGCAAACACCACCACTCTGTCAACTAGATTATCTGCACCTGGAAAATACGATGCTGAGGCCTCCTCATCTGGAGGAAGGCCTACAAGGAGGCAAAGAAGGAAAATGAATGCTGAGCTCCGAGCTCAACATCAACAACTCTCGATCCATCCATCCAATCTGTCGACCCAAGAGCCTGAGGCCAACATTCCTACCAAAAACAAGTTTTCTGATTTAAAATGGGTGAAGAGGAATAGCTCCACTTGTGAGCAAAAGAAGTATTTCTGGGAGCAACGACGTGAAGTCCCAGCTCCTCCAAAGAGAAAAGAATCCAAAACTCTGTCTGCTCGAGTATACAGAGTATTTAAGACGGTGAAGGATAAAGGTCTGAAAAGGAAATTTCAACGACCTTCAGTGATCGAGACCAGAAGAACCCCGCTAAGGGAGCGTCTATCCTTTGCTGCAGAGAAAAGAGAAAGACAGTATACCCCACGCGGTGAACATCGGGGTGTGACACCTGAACCCTATGTTCAGGGATCCACCGCTGAAAGGTCCCAGTGGAAAGGAAAATAAGTTTGGAGGTCAAAGCCTCGAAGAAATGAAAAAGAAGATAGAAAATAAAGAAGGACTGATCTGGGCGTGACATCTGGTGAGGCTTCGCGGAGATCCGCCCCAATTTACAAACAACGTCAGAAGTGGTTCCCAAAAAGGACCCACAATGACATTCCTCCAGACGATAGACAACTTGGAGAATCCTGCAAGGGATCCCGTCGCCCTCCATCCCCTCCAAAAGAAGAAACCAACTTTGACCGTAGTCCGCTGGTTGAAGAAGTCCCCGTGCCTAACCAAGAACCTGAAATCCAGTGGCGGCGCCGCTCGGAGATCCGAGTACTAGAAGAAGAAGGAAATGCGCAAGGGGGAGACAACATTGAAGAAGAGGAATTCCTTGAAGAGGATGAAAATATACAAGAATACCTTGAAGGGGAAGAAAATATGGAAGAAAGTATTGATGAATTTCTGGAAGGAAACCCAGAAGAAGGATTGGAAGAAATAAATAACGCCTTGGACATGAAAGTTTTCTATATGGTGACACATATAGACATTAATGATGGCGCCAATTACGATGATGATGAAGATGAAGAGCGTTGGAAACCGCCACCCAGGAAAGTATACCGACGTCGCCGTAGAGAAGGGTCTACCATGGGCAGAAGTAGTCATTCTCAAGAAGAAGTAGAAGTGGAGGAAGTAGATGAAAATCCTTCTGATGCTGAAAATGTTACATTCGCTGAAATGCGGCGACAAATGAGGTGACAAATGAGAGCCAAAGATAGGGAAATCTCTCAGTTAAATGAGAAGATGACTGAGATGATGGCTCAAATGGGGGCAATGATGCAGATGATGCAGAGAACTGCTGCCGTCGGTCCCATGCCCAATCCTCCTCCGGATCCTCCAAACTTTCAAGTGCCACAAGGATCAGGAATACAGGGAGCTCCTGAAGCTGGTTGCGAAGCTCATAATGTCATTCGCCAACCCACTCCACAGAATGTTGCAAGTACTTCTGAACCAGTGACTGCTGCACAGTTAGAAGGAATTATCACTGAGAATATCAAGGCTCTCATAGCTGTTGATCAAGCAAAAAAATTGGTGGGCAAGGGTCGTCCGTATCCTGCTGAATACGACCAAGTACCATATCCAAAAGGATATTCTGTACGAAAGTTCAATACTTTCAACGGTACTAACAATCCCTAACAGCACCTGGCTCAGTTTAAAGCCACCTGCGGGAACACAGAAGGCAATGACGCCCTACTTTTCCGACTATTCGTCAGCAGTTTGACAGCAACTGCTTTCGAATGGTATGCTGAACTGCATAATGATTCCGTGAAGACCTTCGCAGAATTGGAAAATATGTTCGTGAAGAGATTCGCTAGTGCAACTGAGAAGATCACGATTACTGATCTCGCTCTGGATAAGAGAAAAAGAGAAGAATCAGTGACCAAATACATCACTCACTGGCAAAATTTGAGCATGAAATGTGAGCAGCAGCTTGAAGAAGAGCATGCCGTACAGTTGTTAATGGGAAACATTGATGACAAGATGCAACCCTTTCTGTGCATTGCTACAATCAACACATTTCAAGACTTGCTCGACAAAGTGGCCAAATTTGAGAAACTGAATTTGTCAAGATCAGAAAATCACTCTGATAAGCCCAAGAAGGCTAAAGCCCCGGGTGCTAGAAGGGGTGAAGCCGACTCTATGTTCTTCTCTAGAGATGATAGAGAAAAGCATGTGATTTACAATGTAGACAAGGGCAAGCAGCCGATACAATATCAAGAAAAGCCCAAACAGGCCTACAACCCCAACCCCCAACCGAAGCTGATATTAGGGGGAAATGATAAGCCACGAACTTATCAAGCTGGAGGCCAGAGACATGCAATAGGAACTGGTGATAGAACGTTCCAATCCCTCAAAGATAAAATGAATAAAGAATATTCATTTAAGAGGGAGAGTGTCGCCAAATTATTTCGCCAAGTGTTGAAATCGGGTCTAAAACTGCCTGAATGCAAGAGGCCTGAAGAGTCGAAGCACACTGGTGACCCAAATTATTGCCCATATCATCGGGTACTCAGCCATCCTATTGAAGATTGCTACATCTTCAAGGATTGGCTTGAAAGAAAATATCAAAAAGGGGAACTCACATTGTCTGACAATGTGTTATCACACCCTTGAAAGGAATCAACTCGGGTGATCAGTCCTCTTCCATACCCCTGGTTGAAGAAAGAAGAAAAGAAAAGAAGTCAGTTCAAGAAGAGAAATGGGAGACTGCGGTCTCCAAGAAGACTGTGAAAATATTGAAGCAGCTTGAAGGAGTTCCAGGTGTAAAGTGGAAGTCTCCTATTGAGCCCACGATAAATTTGAAGGCACTGCCGGTGGTACGACCTTCTACTTCAAAACAGTTTTCCAACCAGGTTGGTTCTTCAAAGATTGAAAAAAGAAATCATCTAAGAAGAAAACCAAGTTAAAGAAGCCCAAGGAAAAAATGACTACAACCCAAAGGACTATCAACAGTTTGGATGAGTACTACCAAACTGTGAGGCAACCTATCAAGCTCTCTGATTTCATATCAGAGCTTAAGATAGATGAAGCAAAAGGAGATGATGAGAATTCTCTTCCAACAGAAATATGTCGGGTCATCTTAGTGGCGCCGAGTACCTTGACAAAAGAAGAATAAACAGAAGAAGTACCCTCTAAATCCTGTATGATGGTTTTGCCAATGGATTACAGTTCGGAGTAGGATTTGTATTTTCTAGAGGGAGAAGAATTAGACCCTAGCATAGCGTCTCGGATGGGACATGTAAACCTGGGTGGTGATTATGAATCAACAGATGAGTCCCTAGACGCAATGATGGCTGACTCTGAAGAAAATGTACAGTTAAATGACTCTGAACCGGAGGAGATTGCTCAAGTGCAGTTAAGAAGAGGCAAGCTACTACCGCCTCCACCGAAGAGAG